>JAPYZN010001628.1:0-15395 GCA_030522865.1 Psyttalia lounsburyi | reverse complement strand
TAAGTTCAAAAGAGGACTGCTACATTGAAAATTATTTTTTTTCAACATTTTGATACTAATTAAAGGGGTCATCTTTGCGGAGCACCCGTCAGGAGATCCGTATGGGTGCCTTATAAAGACATCCTGATCAGGGCCCCATGTAGCCTTTGCGCCACAAACCTTGCGAGGGCCTGATGAGTCACAACAATCAGCGCCGTAGAAGGTCCTGACATTTTGAGTCAGGCAAAAACATAAGGCCCACATGTGACCCTGATCGAAATTATTGATCGGGCGAGCCAAAAAACACTATAACGCACAAGTTTCATACAATATTTTATGTCATTGTGCCTGTAATCCGCCTGTAATTATTTTCAATGGTTCCAAAATATTTTCGAAATGTTTTGAATTTTTTTTACTGAGATTTGAGACAATCAGGGCGCAATTTGAGACTATCCAACAAAATTGCTACTGAGGAATAATTAGAAATTTGAGGAAATTTGAATTTCTACAAAAACAATGAGAAATAAATGAAAACAGTATGAGAAAATCCACTGATTGTTTTTTTTTTTGGCAGATAGTACGTGGGCAGATTGTGGACTGCTGAGAGTATTTATTTGAGCGTGCTCAAATAAAAAGTACAAAAAAACGAAAATACTCGTTAGGCGCTTGAGGAGCGTTAAATATAAAGGAAGCGCTCATAAATAAACTTTATGTGCGGAGAAAAAAATGTCAGCAAACATTACCGCTCCGTTTGCTAACCGTTTTATGTTTTCATAGTTCAGGAAAAAATTGCTCAGAGCATAGTAATATTGAACATCTTCAACAGAAATTATGCTCACGTCCAGATAATTTTTAGGAAGCAGTAAATAAATTTTCCTGAACAATTATGTCATTTTTCACAGATAATTAGATGACTCTTATGACGCAGTCTATAAAAAAATGGCACTCATCTATATAAGTTTTACTAAACAACCAAGAAATGAGACTCAGTAGTACAGTATTTTTTCCCAAACGACCCAAACACAATATAATTATCAAACAGAACAGTGATTTCTACCAAATTTTTCTCTATATGTACGTAATTTTTGAGCTGAAGAATTGTTTTTCTTCAGATATTAATAAAGAAATATAGTGGACAATGTATTTCCTCCCGAATTTTTTGTAATTAAGAAGCAAAAATTCCAGATTATATTATTAAAAAATTTCGGAAAAAAATACGGCGGGGGTTTTTGTTAGATAAATTTTTCAATAAAAAATATTGTATCTACTATGGAATATTGGTTCTCATTTGCAGTAAACCCAGCCAATTCTAATCTAAATAGAAAATCAAATTCCTGCGGAAAAATAGGGCGTGAAACGTTACTTAAGAACATTTGCTTCAGGTTGACTTATTTAATTATGAGAAATCATTTTTACGGGCTGATTAGCCAAAAAGTGAGGGTAAAAAGTAAAAAATAACTCCATTTTTCAAATAAAAAATAAGGCTAAGTATAAATTTTGCTTAATTCAATTCTTGATAATTAATTCCGATTGAAGATCGAGTCTGTCACCAAATTTTTCAAAATATTTCCCGCTATTTAAAAAAATATATTAAAAAAATTTATTAAACATTATTACATCAGTAAGTGACTTAAAGGACTCAATCTAGTGAAAGTGCCTACCAAATTAATAAGTTCTGATGGGTTGATTCATCAATTTCGGCAGTTTCTATTTAAATTGCATTACGATAGAAGGACTAAAAAAATTTCATTGATTTTCATATTGAAAAAAAAGTGTAATTTTCACTGAATAGTGATATCCGGTGAAAATCGTAGGACAAATCAACCTATCCTACTCATTATCACGAATACTCAAATATAAACACTCACTCCTCGAATGGAATTGTCAAAAACTGAGATTCCCGAGAGATAATCGACAATCTTCGGTAAACAATAAATCATCATTTAATCGTTGGCATATCGAGAAACGATCGTAAGAAAATAAACCAATCAGATTTCAAATAATAAATTCAATCGATCTAAGATGAAGTATAAACACAACTGTCTCTGTTTGCTTAAATAATATACTCGAATTCCGCAAACAGTCTAGACTTCTATTCAAACAGTAAAATATGACAGAGGAAAACAATAGAAGGAGGAACATTGATGAAAATATGTGTAGAAAAATAAGAAAACTGTCGCTAAATTTTCATGATGAATGTAAGTTTAAACAAAATTCATAAACAATAAAATGATTTAGATTTCAAATTTTGAAAAATGATTTTGTGTAATTTTTACTAATGTTAAATAGAGTTATAATCATGTTTGTCCGTTGGAATTGAAGAAAATGTGACAGTAAAAATTTCATTATTTTTTTTTCAATATACAATTCAATGCTGCTCGTCTGAAACTGTAGACGAAAAATCTGTTGGAAACTTCTCGTGATTTTGAACAACTGATCTTCATAAATTTTATTGAAAATTCTTGTAAGAAATGCAATAAGTTCAATTGAACTGTGACACCTGTGTCATATATATATATTTGATTTATATATTTTATATTTTATATTTTTATGTTTTTAGTGAAAATTTTGCAAAAGAAAATCATAATTTCTAGACTATTGAAACTCAAATTTTTGAAATGTTTATATGAAATGCTAAACTCTAGTTTATTGCCTACCAAATCATGAGAAAATTTACAAAAAATAAGACGTAAAATTTTCTCAGTTTTCATTTATAGTGAAAAACACTCAAGAGCATAATATTCAACACATATTTCACTTCAACTAAAAAGAAGTCCCGAATAACAATCAAATGAACACATCCGCCTCCTTATCTTTTCGGTAATCTCAATTACATATTTTCGATAGTTTTTCTTTTCTCGCGCAATATAAAAATCATCCACTATCCTACTTGCCTTTTTGAATCCCTGTTGGAGAGGAGTCTAAACCTCCGGGGTTGATAGTTCCCTTCCGCAGGTGTGGAGTTTGAGCTAATTCAGCAGATCGTCCGATATTCATTTCCGGGCTTCTCGATTTTATGGCGTCACGTCCAGGCATCTAGTACCTCACTTCAATTACTCCCGTACCCATCGACAACCGACGAAAAAAAAGGGAAATAAAACTCGTCAGGTATCTCCCGAAAATGGTCATCCAAATGTTCCTGAACCTTATTGTCTCTCCGGGGCTATTAGCACTAATGAGATATTGAAAAGAAAAAAAAAAGAGGTTTATTCATTGTATTGACAATGCGAAAACCGCAAGATCGATATTAGGAAAATAGCCGTTACGTATTTATGAAGTAATCCCTGCCATAAATTGCAGGTAGTCCGTGTGAAATACGAGATAATTCAGAGGATAAATTCATTCGTAAGCATCTTTCTCCGGCAAATAAAATCTCCAGACGTTGAAAAAAAAAATTACATCTCTATTCGACGCCAGTCTAATTCCGCTGCATTGTCAGGAGAATAACGAGCAATTAAGCCTTAATATGGAGTACATCGCACTCACCTTGCTCCTTATCTCCATTTTCCTCATTCTCGTCATAATCACGTGCTCCAGGAACTTTCCGTCGGTCGAACTCCGAAACACGCTTTAAATGGAACAAGTACTTTTGTGTTCGACTACTTCCTTCTCTAGACTCTAACTTCACTCTTTCCTGCCTCTTCCACAAAAATATTTATTTTATTCCTTTATTCCTACTGCATTGTTCTCATAATTCAAATTCTGTCTCATTTTTTCAAAAAATTATTAATACTTTCACTAGCCCGTACGATTTTCTAATTTAAAAAACTTTCGCGACGGTTCACACACGGTGTCAGTTGACATGACGTTGAAGACGTCGTGGTAAAACGGTGGCGACGTCCCTGCAAAATTACGCAAGCGGACCGGAGGGTTTTTGGCGCGCAAGGCGTGTTGGGGGATTCCCCGAGCTGCGTGCGCACACTTGAGAACGCAAAAGTTTAACCTAATAACGTGTGAGTGATAGAAAGGGAGATCTTTCGGTAACAGATGTACCTTTTCAGTGTACATTAAGGGCGTTTGAAGCACGCATAGTTGCCCGATGTGGCCTCTAGCTCCGCCCCTGCGCTCTCCTGATTCGGAGAAACCGATCGTTACAGAGGTCAGATGCGCCGCCATTGGCTGCAAGTGGCGCACAGGGCGTTTTACCCGTTTGGCTACAGACATTCAGATGCCCTAGTGGTGGGGATTGTTTGAACAAGACTCGGTGGCTCAAGAGTACCGGAGTACACTCGCTAACCGGCCTCCATCCACACTACACAGAGTGAGTGAGTGAGAAAAGGGGCGCACGCCTCGCAAACAGCCGCAAATAACAACTGCGGTACCCTTACGTGTGTTATAGTTGTTGGGACAACAATTACCCCTATCGTGTGCAGCGTCATCGAGTACTGGTTGCGCCTGTGACATCGAGGCATTGTTTTCGGAGTTTACCAGTGAAACTGTGTACGCGAAAGGAACATTTTGTGTTGTGTTTGGTGGTTATTTTCAGTTCACTTCGATGATTTTTGAGACTTGATGATAAAGTGATTCAGTGACAGACAGTGGAGATAAGTTTCATTGGACCTTGGAAGTGCGAAATAAATGTTGACTAGTGCAAGTGAAGTTGAATCGAGCTGGATTTCTCTATTGAACAGATGCTGTCTTTTTGACAAAGTGAAACAATTTTGAGAAGCTAGTTGAATCATCAGATATTGTTATAAATGACAATGCTCCAGTCGCAGAAGCTGTACAGCGAGGCTGGCAGCCTCGGTGGTGCTATGACATCAGCCGCGATGTCGAGTATGGGAAGTATGGCGCCGACATACAGCTCGATAAATTCGATGGGTTGTGTATCGATGGGAATGTCCATGGGTGTCGGTGTTGGGCCGAGTTGTAGCCCCCAGAGTTCAAGCCTTCAAGCTGGGTTCAATATGGGGTCTATGAGTTCAATGGGAATGACAGGAATGGGAGGTGGCGGTATGAGCGGTTATGCAGGTTCAGCGATGGGCGGTGGAAGTGCCTGTATGACCGCCGTCGGTTATCCTTCGATAACGGCGGGAGGTGCTGGTGGCGTCAGAAGTGATCCTTTGTCACTTACCGAGCCAGATTCTCCAAATTCAGCTTTACAAAGAGCTAGGAACGACAAATCTTACAGACGAAATTACACTCACGCCAAGCCACCATATTCCTACATAAGCCTCATTACAATGGCGATACAGAATGCTCCTACGAAAATGCTGACCCTGTCGGAGATTTATCAATTCATCATGGACCTATTTCCGTTCTACAGAACGAATCAACAACGCTGGCAAAACTCTATAAGACACTCATTGAGCTTCAATGATTGTTTCGTCAAGGTACCGAGGACCCCCGACAAGCCCGGCAAAGGATCCTTCTGGACTCTTCACCCAGAGAGTGGAAACATGTTTGAGAACGGGTGCTATCTCCGTCGCCAGAAGAGATTCAAGGATGAGAAGAAGGAACACCAGCGGCAATCCACCAAATCCCAGAATCCCCACTCGGGTCATCATAGTGCTGGCCACACAAGTCCCAATTCTCATGATCTTGGCCACGGGAAGAAGACGCCGTCGCTACATCACAGTGTTCAGCAGCCCGATGACAAGGACCTGCATTCCCTCGTCTCGTCTCATCACCATCACGCGACGGGGCTTCATCAGCATCACGCCTTAAAAAGTGACACAACGGATATTGGTGGGCTTCTCGGGCCTGATCTGGGAGCTGCACACGATGAGCTTGCAGCTATGGTCGGTCGTAGTCTTCATCCACATCTTCTGACGGATCCAGCAGCCCTTCATCACGGCATGACGGGGAGTCTGAAGCAAGAGCCACCTTACACCGCTGCCAGCCATCCCTTTAGCATTACAAGGCTTTTACCTGGGGAAACGGCGGCTACATCCCCCGGTGCACAAGACCGAAAACATCCGGATCTCAAGATGTACGAGCTTCATCAGAGTTACGCAAACTATGGCTCGCCTCATCATCCCCATCCTCATGCGGCAGGTCCAAATCATCATCATCACAATGGAATGCATTCCGGGGGCAATCCTGGGACAATGCACAACATGACGAACCACCATCAGGACTATTATCAAAGTCCACTGCATCATTACTCCAGTAGTGTCACTAGTTCCAGCAGTGTACCACCACCTCCACCGGCGTCGGCTGCTGGCTTGTGACATCACGCCACTCATCCCTATGCTCTTGCCTGAGTTACCGCGGCTGCGGCACATCAGGTCGCAAGCATCAGTGAGGATGACAGATCAAGGTCCAATCTGCTTGTTCGTAGTGATCATCAGCCTGTCAGCTGGCATATTATCGCTGGTGTCGAGGACCCGGACGACGAGGATGATGATGAACAAGACCATGGATCTTACTCGCAACGAGTCTAAGCGGTGGGTGGGATAGTTGGTGATTAGTGGAATTAATTTTTATGATGTAATGGGGAGAAGGCCCTTTAATTGAAGACTGCAAAGTTCCATTGAAAAGGCAAGGATACTTCATATAAAATTAAAAGGAAATTATGCAATTTCTCTCAGTAGACTGCAAGAGTTGGCGATGATTAATTCCATCAAATGAAAAGTTTCTCGCTTCTATCTTGGGGATTTCTGGGACACAATAGTTTTTCTGTTTGTTTTTTTGGGCGGAATTCTTGTCTTTGGAATGGGAATATTCGGCGGCTTTGATTGATATTTTTTTCTAAAGTCATGACTACTTTTGATTAATAAAATCGGTGATCTTATGTAGCTGATGAGACTTTTGGTGATTGGTGGAATTAATTTTTACGATATAACAGAGGGAAAGTCCTTGTAAGTTGAGGTACAGCAGGTGTTATTGAAAAGACAAGGATATTGTATAAGAAATTGAAAACAGATTATGGGATTCTTCTCAGTAGTTTTTAAGCTTTCGCGAAGATCAATTCCGTTAAATGAAATTTTTTTTATATCGTGGATACTCTTGGGACAAAGTAGATTATGTTTTATTGGTTTTTTGAGTGAGATTTTTCTCTTTTTACAACCCATGAGATATTTATCTTCTTTAATTCATTAATTGACCAAATTCAGGAAAAACGAGAGAATATTTTTTACAAAATTGAACACAAATTTGTCCTCCAGCTTTTGCGAAGATCAATCTCATGAAATAGTATATTTCGTAACAAGTGAAAAAAAATGGTTTTTGGCGAGTGGGAGGTTTCTATCACGAGCCGAAGGCGAGGGATATAATCCCACGAGTCAAAAACCACTTTTTTCACGAGTTACGAACATAATTTATCATCTCAATGTGTCGAAAAAGTACTTTTCCGACACAGCGTGATGAAAATAAAAGTTCTTGTTCTCTGTCTCACAGACTTCTAGGTCTAAACACAACATGTGTTGTTAATTTTTGGGTAAACTTGTTTTCTGTATAATTAACTATTTGTCACTTTTGACTCATTTTTCCAAATTCATTGAAAGAAAAGAATATTTCCACAAAAATTAATTATAAATGATGGAATTTGTCTAAGGAGGTTTCTAGTTTTTGCGAATATCAATCACATCAAATTACACATTTTTCCTCTATATCGCAGAAATTTCCGAATCACAGCAAGTTATGTTCTGAGGGTTTTCGAATGAAATGCTTGTCTTTTCGATGGCACATGTCATCGACATCTTTGTTTTTTCTTCCTGTGTGATAAGAGAATGTATTTCAAACATTTCGCAATATCATCATTGTTCTTGATCAACAAAAAGTGTTCGTTAATGTCTCGATCTGTCAACTATCACCCGGGAGTAGGATCATGTTCCGGTGGACTTAATGTTACTTTAAAATATTTCCCGTGATTATATCGAATTTAAACAGCGATATTTATTTGAATATTCAAGAGAATCTTTTCGGCACGAGTTTCATCCATTTTCGGTCAAGACTCGTCATCCTGATATCTCATATCAGATTCAGAGATTGTTCGAGATAGCAGTCATGAGCAATTCATCTTATCAGTGCTCTTTTTTTCTTTGGCGCACTAACGTCTGAATGAATTCTGAATTATTCCTTTGTACTTGTCGATTTTGTTTGTATTACGAGGTCGAACCTAGCGGAAAATTTAATTGAGGGATTTCAAGGATTTCAGAGGAAAAAACCTTACCGCTACATTTTTCTCCAAATAATTTTACCCGTGATTAGAAAATATTTTAGGATCCTTAAAGTCGCCCAACTGAAATTTTTTGCGGGTTTGTGCTTCATTTTTTAATTATGATCATCCGTGTTCGTGAACAATCTTTGCTTTCCGTCCGGAATTTATGCTCCCCTACAGCAAAAGAATTATCATTTTAATGTGAGCAATGAATCGGTGCTCGAAGACTTGCGATCATAAATAGATGTTTTAACATATTAAAAAAAAATTAAAAGCGAAAATTGTGATAATTATTCGTGAGAAAGGATTACCCACAGAATGAGAATAAACGTTTCGTTTATTATTAAATTATAATTCATAGATAATGAGTGAGGATGTTCTGAATGTCGCCGTGGGCGACGTAAGAATGTTTTTTTGTATGATAAAAATGAAACATGTAGATAGTCGCACAGCGTACCGTGTATAATGTACATTACTATTGTATGTTATGGAGAGTTATATAAATATTATAAATAAAATATATATAGAATATAAATATATAAATAAATGGTATCTTGAAACAAACTGATTACTATATTAGGTGTAATGGATAGATAAATTCAGGCAGTTCGAAGAATTCTGGGGTTATTCAGTCAAAAAATCATTCAAATATAATCAAATTGAATATCTAATAATCAAAAGAATCTGAGACTGAGCTTAACCTGCGGTGTTCCCAGAACTGCTGCAAACATTGTAAATATAATTATTATCGAGCATAATTACAAAAGAGACCATCATCATTAATATTGTCACATCGAATGGAATGTCCACTGAACTCACCCACCTGTTCTATTAGTTTCACAATTACTTTTTTTTTTGTTAATTCAATGCAACAATTGGAGATATCGAAAAAGCCACACAGGAGATAATGTACATGTTTAAAAAATAAATCCACGTATTTCTACGATTTTTTGCTGTTTGTTATTGATTAAGTGTAATTACAATCCCAATTAAAATGAATGTGATTTTTAAATAAATTTTAAATTTAATTATTTTGAAAATTATCGTCAAAATTTGTTTCAGTCAACGGTTGATCTTTTCGCAAATTATTTGACAAATTTCTTATTAACTTCTTATTAACTTTGATAGGAAGTTATTGTTTTTAATTGGTTTTATAGTTGAATTTAATTTTGGCTCTTGAATATGAAGCTGATGATATTTACTTAGAAGGTCTGGAGAACGCGACGGAAGTTACAGAAAAATATCGTCTTCCTACAGAGTAATACAAGTTCCTATAACTTCTTATAATTTAAACAATATCTAAATAAAATTCAACAAATAATCAATGTTGTCAAAAGACTAACAGCAACTAATGGAGGTATTTAAAATATCGCGTATTTCCCCGAATATATTATTGCTTATTCGTATTAATTGAAATCACATATGTTTCATGAGAAAATTCCTATCCAATTAACTAATTTTTTTATTAATCATCCAATCGGGTCTAACAAAAAGTAAGTGACAACTAGAGTTAATTATTTTGGAAATGATCAATAAACAATTAATTAATTTCAGTCAATTTTCTAATTTTGAATGAGTTTTGGTTTTTAAATATTAACGAGTTGATTAAAATTTCATAAATTGGATGGAGTCGATGATATTCGCCTGGAACCTTTGGCGTGTGCGACGGAATAAGTTACAGGACAGTATAATTTTTTGCGTATTATGTGTAATCGCAATTATATCCTTTAAGAAAATAACTGACTAAATTTGGCCTACCTTATGATTATCAGCATTTCTGCAGCATCAACTCGATGAGATCGAATTATATTTGTTTATGCGTTATCAATAGTAAGTGTTGGGTTAATTAACTGAAAGGCAAAAGCAAACATAAATGCTCATTCTATTTTCTTTTTTTACGCTTGAATGGTCAACATCGATTCAATCGGCTGAAATAAAAAATTAAATAGTTCATTAATGGCTTTATTACTCTGAAAATCATGTAAATATGCATCTATTTATCTCAATCAAATATTTATCCGCGAATCCCTGCCCTCAAATATTAATGAATCGATAAAAAATGGATAAGAGGAGATATTATTTCTGGTAATTTCGGGAGTAATACAATTTTAAAAATGGCAACCAATTCGTGAAACTCTATTAACATTTCATTTTTCATTATCACTTAAAGAATTCTCCCCGAATGATCCCATGATTACGTTAAAAAAATCAGCCTAACTGAAGATTTTTTTAATCACTTAAATGGAGCGTTAATTAATTAGTTATTTACTCGAAGGACTTCATCAACAAATATTCAATATGAACGGTCATTCCAATGGACTCAAATTTACAGCCAAACACACATGCTACTATTTGGAAATACTCGATTGGAAAAGTACACCGAAGAAAATTATATTTTTCCCAAACATATTTGTTTGGGGCACCCGATTGCCTGAAATTCCTATGGTAAAAAATCGCTTTTAATTCTTATCAGAAGAATATTTAATAAACTTTTCCATTGATAGATTTTTATGCGTAAGATGACACTTCGAAAATTCTAAGATTTACTTTTCATTTACAACTGACTTTCTAGTTACACTGAGGGCTTTGCCATTCAAAAATGCTGCTGCCGCTATAATTTTGACCAATCCAGTGCCCTTATTTCTGTAATTTCGCACGTAGCTAACAACATCGGTCTAATATCTCAACTGAATTAGATAAACCATAGGGCAGCCATTACGCATTACTCGTTCGCCTCGTCCCTACTTATCCGCGAATTGAAAGAGCTTGAGCATGGAATATATTCTCATGAAGTCTTAGGGTGCGCACTCTTAGATCCGAAATCGAAATAAATCATTGGGTTTAAGCCAGTTTTTGAAAAAGTAAATGCCAGGATCTTGTCATCAAATCATAAGATGTTAATAATTTGTTTAATAAATTAGATCAGTAATGGATCAGGCCTAGTAACGTAAATATTTTGAGAGATGGCGGAACTAACGTGGAGGAGCCAAGCCGAAGCGAAGGTGGTTCAACTCTTTTTAAAAACCAAGCGGAGCGATGTTAAAATTGACATTTAAGAAAGGCCCTTTTTGAAATGGTACGTTATGTCAACAAGCGATGAAATTATTTCCTGATGAATGTGGCTTTAAATTCAAGTCACGTGCACACAAAATACTATTTCATCACTGACTCCGAAAACTATTATTTTTCCCATATCGAGTGGTGGGTCCTTTCGGCTCTGTCACTCGTCTAACTTTAACGAGTGGACAATCGGGGCACAATCTCCAACGGATTATTCGGTATGATACATAGGTAGATACACAAAGAGGCACTACAAAGTTGTGTATTTCGCCAATATTTGACTAAATCATGAACAATGTTTGATTGTACACACTCGTGGACTCATACGTGCGCCACCAGAGAGTCAGTCATATCCCATCTATGGTTATATATAATCGACGAGTAGTTGCAGACGCTCGTTACAGGCGAATAGGGGAGGTGCGCCATGCGCGAGAATTCGTGTGACCATCCGATGACACTGTCGAGACCCTACACACTGTACTATCATTTGTGTGCGGGTACTGGGCAAGTTTCGTATGTGTGTTGGAAACTGCACAGCGCAGTTTGTAGAGGGGCATAAGCCGCTCGATATGGAACGACGAGGGGGAGAGGGGAGAGGGGACAAGAGATATGTGCGGAGTCTAGGTAAGTTCTGAGGTAGCATTTTCTGGAGAATAAGGAAATTTCGTTCCATGGGGGGCATATCAAAATATTGATAAGTGAAGAATTCCTTTTTTTTGATTTAATCGAATTTTTTATTTGATTATTCGTTCAATTTATAAATAATTACGATTTGACATCAACGTTTTGATGTATTGAATTATCAATTTACGTTATCAATTTAAGCATTAAAAAAAAACGTTCACTTAAATTTAGAAATTCAATGTAATGTAAGCGGTAATAATTACTATTTTATCTATTTTTTTCGATTTTTTTTTGAGTCCAGTATCTTTCATTCTTGAATGACGGATAACTATTTTACTTCAGAGTTCATTTTTTTATATCAGAACAACTTGTCGAAGTTTAGTTTTATATTTATGTGATTCTCAAAGTCTTGTCATTTTTATTTCGTACCAAGAAAAGTTGAAATTAAACTAAAAATCTCGACCGCAATTTAAAGACAGTAAGTTTTCTTCCCACGACATAGCTAGTGAAATTTCTGTTAGGAAAAATCAGGGGAGAATTTTTACTTTTTAATTCAATTCGTGCATTGAAAAATCAGGATTTGCATTTAAAAATTCAAAAATGTAACTCTTATAAATGTTCTTTAAACAGTAGAGCCATGATTGCGAAGTTTGATCTCTAAAGTTCTTGATATAAACTCAGATTTCCGTTCATGTTACAAACGAAAAAAATTTAAACCTGTCTAACGTAGCCTAGTACAAAAAAGTTATCCTCTCTTGGAAATCCTCCATTCAAGGATAAGATATAAAATTGTTCAGTTAGGTGAGGAAATAGTGAAATAAAATAGCAATGTATATTTATATTTATTTATTTCCTTTGAATTAATTTTATTATGAACGCAGGTAGAAGGTATATCTTTTTCTGACGAAAACTCCTCAACTGACTAAAACTAAAGAGAATTTTCACACACTGGACCCATTTAACAAAGGTCCTTTATTTCTGTTTCTCTCTCTTTCTTTCCTATCGGTTTGTGCCTTACTTTACGTCCTGGAAACATTTTCCCTTATGTTTACTCACTTCAGAGAAAACCCATAAAACAATGTCTCAACATCTGCTGATACAAACCAAACTACGGTACGCAATAAATTAATTTTTAGATTTTTCCATTAATTAATTATGATATGACATTGAAAGTTTCATTTATTAAATCATTATCGATTTAAATATTTGAAATTGAAAAAAAAAAATCGTTCTCATTTCACTTTACAAATGAAATTTAATGTAAATTTTGATAATTACGATTTTAATTGTATGTGAGACCGAGAGTCCCATCGGAAATGGGGGTTGGTCTACAGAATATAGTGTGTATATATGCTTGTATCCCCCTCCCAAACCCGTGTACTCACGAAATTTCCGACAAACTTCAACGGACTTTGGATGCGAGGAAATCGGGGGTATGAAGCTGGAGGCCCGGCTTTGGTTTACTTAGGTGCGGCGAGAAATTGAAATTTTCGTTAAGGGATTATGTGGAAGTGTGCCAGAAACGGAATAAGGTCCTGCTACAGTTAATCACAATGTAATCCCGGTCTTAATGGTGGGCTCGGGTATCATGAGGTTTTTATCATTTTCCCATTATGAGAAAATGGATGAAAATTTGAGACATAAGGGATTTGAAATTCATCGGGACTTGTAACTATTTCATCTCAGGAGAATTGTTTCTTTTTTCTTTTTTCAATAATGCGAGGAAAAGACGGAGAAGGTAACGCCTTTGGTGTCTTTATGGCCCTCCTCTCGAGGGCATTTGAATTATTAAAATGTCTCGATTGTTTCGAGAATATTTTTTTTGCGGTTGAGAGGCATTAAAGGGGTTGGACAACGCGTGTCGTCTTTGTAGTTTTCAGAACCAGTCGGAAATTTTTCTTTTTTTTTTTGCTTAAAATCATTTCACAAACTTTTTTTCGTTAATCGTTTTGTAACATATTTTGATATTTCTGGCATTTTCATATGATTTTATTATTACAATTGTGAGAGACGACTGTACCTGGCCAAGGTTTTCCCCTCAGGATGAGGTTTTCCTTGGTCCTTGGCGAATGCGGTACAGCGGGGTCGGGGGGTGGAAAGGATAAATGGGTAAAAACCCGAGAGGGTATACGTGAGGATATGGAAAAAAATATTGCAATTGTGACCGATTGTATTTTCTACTTTCAACCGTTTCGTGGACATATTTCCACCGAAAAATTTGAACTAGATAAAATTTTATTTAATAACAAAAAACACTCTGTACTTGAAAACCAACTTTAGAAAGTTATGATATAGAAATTTAAAGGTCTAAATAACAATGAAATGGATAAAATATTTGCAAAATTTAGGCAACCAATTTTTCTTGAATTTTAATTGAGTAGAAATTTAACTGGAAGTGAAAGATAACCGAGAGGAAAGAACTTATTTCTTCTGAAGAAAAAATTCTCTTCACGTTCCCGATTTGGCGTCTTCTTTATTTCCAGTAGTAAGCTTTTTTGAGCGAGCCGGAAGAGTCTCCAAGCCTCGTATTTCCTTTTCTACTTCGCTGATCGAATTGTCCCTCATTACGTTTTCAAAAATGTAGATGTATGACTTTAAAAACGTCAATTAGGTGATTGCAGTCACGATAACTACTTTTTTTGGTAACTGCCTAGTATAGGTCCATCGAAATGAATTCAATGAGATTTCCCGGGTAAGTATTTTAAAGGCTGACGATGAAAATAGGCGTGGAAAAGCCTTAGCCCATCGAGACTGAGTGGTTCAGCTCCGATTTCATCGTTTTCCAAGGCCTGCTTCGACGACGGTTCATGACTCCATTGGCGAAGCTCATATTAGGCCTGGCCCAGACTGAGGATCAAGAAACTGAGACTATCAGTGCTCATTCCACCTTCAGACGGGGTTCAAATTGTAAAAAAACATAGAAATTCCAATTTTTTAAGCGTAACTTTTAAAAAGTAAACTTTTCTGGCTTTCCGAGACTTCATGTATTTAAACTGTCAATTTTGCCCTCGCGAAACAATTATACGTTTTCTATAGCTAAACCATTCAAACACAATTGCAATGATGGAGAACAATTTGCTTGTCTAATGAATAACAATTCCTGTGATCTCTCGACAAACAAACCGACTTACGCTTAGACGAGGCGTCCCAGGTAGGAACAGGGCCAACCCTGGTTGAACCTTATATTACCGAGCCTCGGTAGTCGTAGCGTCACCAGCCTTAAATTCGTGTTTAAATGAAACGCGTCCCGAGCCTGAATACGGTTCTTATACCAGGGCTGGGTATGAAGGAAGTTCCGAGGTCGGAAATAACTTGGTTGGCCAAGGTTTGGCGGTATGCTGTTCAACCAAGCTTGGTACTAATGCTGCAGCTGAGGAAGATCCAAACTGGGCATTATCACCCAGGTAGGAATCCCCAAGCTTCACGAACGGGCCAAGCGTGGATAAGTCACAGGTTACCAGACTCTGGTAGTCCTAGCTTCATCCACGCTTGGTACCGTCGTCTTACTAAATAATTACCAGGCTTGGAGTTTTTCTTTATATCAAGCCCGTCTACCAAGCTTGTACCAAGCCTGGGGCCAGACTGGTTAACCAAGCCTTGGCGTACAGCTTTTCAACCAGGCTACGCC
>JAPYZN010001627.1:0-15396 GCA_030522865.1 Psyttalia lounsburyi | reverse complement strand
TGTGTGGTTTTCCACTTTTCCACGACATTCCAAAATAATATTCCTGTCTTTGCAATGGTTACTGTGATACCCTCCTTCTCGAATAACATTTGTTTTCATGTTTAACGAAGTCTGGGGAGAACCGGCTGATTCAAGTTGTGAACCGGCGGCGAAATGAAATTGAGGTTAATGTAGATTGTAGACTTTTTCCTAAGCCGATAAAGAAATTTTACTAGGCGGCATAGTAATTTTTCTTAGGCCTGCAGTTTGCGCTGAGATTTTAAGGCAGCACAGTAATTTTTATCGGAATCACACTATAAAAATTCACAGATTTTTCTCTCCGTGTAGACATGGAGGGAGGGGAAAAAATGGCGAAAAAAAACAGTTGCCAAAAACTTTTGTAGCCATTCCAACGGTAAACATAATGTATTATAACAAGAATGTGCTTTCTCAAATTAAGTTCAGTTGGATCAATTGCACCATGAATTTCTTCATCAGAATTAACGACATAGTTCTCAAAAAAGTTTGGTCTATCAGTGTAATCAACTTCTCCAGATACACAAGATTGCTCCCAAATAACCAATAAATAATTTAATGCTTTGTTTTACTTATTTTTTTTTTATGAAAAAATACTCTTCTAGCGATAAAGGAAGTCTTGAAAAACGAGTTGAAGTGATGTTGTTTTCTTTTTCTAAATTCTAACGTCTTCAAATACCAAAATTCTTCTTTTACCAACAGGATAAGGTTATAAAAAAAAGTACAATGTATATCATCTAAAATGTGGCCAATCTCCTGTTGTTGTTGTTGGGGTAAAAAGTTCCATTGTTGGTTATAATTGAACCATGGAGGAAAGTAAAATTTCTAAGCTGTGTGAATAAAAAAAGTTTTTGAATTCTACAAAGCAGGTTTCATTTTTCAAGAATCCAGAAATAGTATATTTCGTAACAAGTGAAAAAAAATGGTTTTTGGCGAGCGGGAGGTTTATATAATCCCACGCGTCAAAAACCACTTTTTTCACGAGTTACGAACATAATTTTTCATCTCAATGTGTCGAAAAAGTACTTTTCAGACACAGCGTGATGAAAATATTTCTTAAATACTTGACCAGAATTGGGTGGAATTAATTAGTAAAATCAAGAGTAATTCCAAGTTCCTACGCCATGTTATACGATTGGTAGAGCAGTTTTCTATGCGTCGAGAATTCAATCTGATAATGAATGCCCATGCCATGATATCCACGCAGACAGATTCATGTAACCAGCCGAAATCGAGCAAATGAAATTTGCCAGGAAATCTGGCGATCTAATGGAATAGATGAATGCCTTTCGTGGAGATTCTGGCCCATTAGCATTGATCCTCAGTGTTCAATGAAAACCTCCAAAATTCATAGACATTTTGTATTCCAACCTAGTTTTAACCGCGAGCTACTGTTATGAACGTTTACAAGTGTAGATATACTGAACCAATTATGCGCATACATTTCGACGACTTATTTCATCTCCTGCCAAACCTTATCATATAAAATTGGAAAAAGAACTGCTTATCGCCACGAACCACGTGAGTTGCTTAATTTATATTTTTTCCTGCTCAATTTGAATTTAAAATTCTGATCCGCTCTTAATCGTATCATCACAAGTCCTTCGAAATCCGGAAGTTATGTTGATATAACGCTGGTTTTCACTTGGATAAGGTTAATATTAGAAGAAGAATGAGAAAAGGAATAATAGACGAGGGAGAATGGAATAATGGATAGACTGATCAGATAGTCTGGATCCTTAAGAAAGTCTTCCGCAATCCTACCATTATAAACGATCTCTGTAAAATATGCATTTAAATAAGAAACTGAGGTTTTTTAAAACGAATTATATTTCTTAAAGAAAGGTCTCTGGAGATTTTTCCGCATAAGAAAATGAAAAAAGTGCTTAACTATAATCTTTAGTTGATTATATTTTTTCCATTAATTAGGCCGTATTTAGATGCGAGAAAATAAAATTACTGATGATGTACGTCAAAATTATTAACGATATTCCCCTCGAAATTTATAAAAATATCGCAATCGCAAATGCCTAAACAATGCGAGTAGATTCCTAAGAATTAGGAATGCCTGAATATCAAAGCTTTGTTTATCCATAAAGAAATCAAATACTCTATTTTAATGTTAATTCATACTTATAAGCTTCCATGTAGATTATTCGACATCTACAGCCAGACCTAAAAAATCTTCTACCTAAAAAAAATACGAGTATGCCCAATGACTACCCATTCACCTGCACATAGAGTAGTACCGTTTGATCATTACCTATTGGGCATCTGAGTGAGAATGGAGAATGGTATCCATTTGCTGATATGTATAGTCGACCCACCAACCAACTAACCACCTGAACTAGTCCAATATGCGTCAGCATCAACAGTAGCTCGAGCACTGTCACGGCAAAGCTCATCGTATTAAATTATGTAAACGGGTGTACCCTTATTTGTGCAAGCGAACTACAGTGGACGCTTATATCTCATGCCCCCGGGGGAATTTTTGCTGGAGTTACGAGCAAGTGGAGATAGAAACGGTGAAAAGGAAGTGGAGATGTTATTTCAAAAACGAATGTGAGAAGTTATACTGGTGAATAGAAGAAAGGGAAGAAGGGGGTGGGAAGGGGGAGAGGATTGTATGAGGAAGGGTTAAAGCGTGGAAGGGCTAATTCGATCCGATGAACATTCACGATTTTCCTACCGCGCGACTTATCATGATAAATATCCCGGGGAGATCGGGGCATCGTGGACTCACCTTAAGTCGCTGAAATATTTCCGCAATAACCATAACCCCCTAGCATCTTCCCACGCCTTCTTGCGACCCTGGGGTTTCCGTCGCTAGACCGGTCAATCGCGTGAACACCACCCGATTGTGTCTTACGGGGGTTATACGATTTCATTATTTTTATCGTGTGTTTATGGATGTCTTTAGGAGTGGTAAATTACGAGCTTAATGTTTCCTCCTGATAGAACAGACAAGGCGACTATTTCAGTTTAGATTCTTGCTCTCGTAAAATTCAGGAGACATCAATTTTCAAGCCGTTTCTGTATATGATGATTGAATCGAATTGTTTACCATTTTTATTGCAACGGAGAAATTTTTTTTTTCACAAATAGCACAGTAAAATCAATAGCTTTTATTGATAATACCAGATACTGATAATTTGTTGGTGGCGCTGATAGCGTGTTGCTCAACTTTTTCATTACTTGCCGCATTATTCAACGTGTGGAAAAAATGTTTAAAGTGGGAAGAATATTTCCACTCTAAATCAAAATAATTGAAACAATTATGGTTGAATTTAGATTTTATTAATGAAGATGTATGGATTTATAGTCCATTAACTCAGCAATTTGTAACATTACCAGCGCAGCAAAATTTGAGCTAATTGATGTAAGAATTTACATGCCACTGCCAACGACCACCAGGTGGTAATTTAACAAATGGCATGAACAAGCCATTAGTTCTTGCCTTGACAAACCCCACGATTCATAAGTCATTCTAGAAAAATTAACGTACCCACTTCTCTCGCTTAAAATTTCAAAACTGTATAAATATTTGCTCATACCAAGCGTATGAATTAACTCAAAACGAAATAGTGGTTACGATGAGAAGAGAGAGAGAGAGAGAGAGGAGAATTTAATGCGAAAGAGAAATTGGAAGCACCTGGTGCGGGTGTACTAAACTTCTGTAAAAATAAATAAATAAATTGTGGCGAGTTGCATGGATGATGGCGCCAGATATCTCGGGATCAGGATTCGCTTTCAAGGGCTGTGAATGCCCGTTTCGTGCTGTGGGTTCTCTTTACCATCTTTCCTCTGCAACTCGACAAAGGCGAGTTCATGACCAATCGGAATCAGTGAAAAATCGAAACAGTAAAACTTTTCTAGAGAAGTGTTCCCATTGATTGACAAGAAGGGTTTTGAAATTCTGATGCTGGGCTTGCTTTGGAGGAACAATTCATGAGGTTAGAAAAGATGATGACACGCAAGGTAGAAAATTTCCTTCTGAATTCCATAGAAGGCTGAGGTTAGTTGATTAATCAATTTATTTATGGGAGAAAATTATTTGTGTTTATAGAAAATTGATGCCATGAATAGCTATCTGCGCAATTTAGGGTTTTTCTTGTAACCATCATGTTCCCAACTAGGGAAATGTTTTAGCCTTTAGAATGTCGTTGGAATTTAATAAACACTCATCGTCATTTACATCAAGATGAACAAAAAAGGAAACCGGCGGGGAACCTACCATTACAGGATTTTTACTTGAAATTTTCACGAGTGGGGGGCTTTGACGAATAAATAGCATCGTTTGTTCTGCGCAAGACAAGATAATATTCGTTCTTTCTTCGTGAATTATGATATTATTTACAAATGATTTGAATAGTATTTTTCGCTACACGTAACAAAAAGTAGTTTTTAACGAGCGTGAGTGTTCAAACCCGAGTCAGAGGCGAAGCTTGTAACTACACGAGATGGAAACTACTTTTTTTTCATCTGTATCGAACAATATCTTACGACAGTAGTGAAAAAAAGGACACATTTTTTGACGCTTCGCTCGACTATACTGAAAAAAGGGCACTTTTTTTCGCTTGTGTCATACAGTGTTTTTTAGGTCGTGGCAGATTTATTATATGAGCTCACGACAAGTGATCTAATTCCATGGGCCAAGAAACACTATTTCCATGAGTATTGAATGATTTTTCCCTCACACTGTGTGGAAACGGGACGTTTTGGGTATGCGAGACGTACCTAAAAAGCTACTTTTTCGCACTGCCAGAGTAGAATACTGTTGATCTAAGAAAGTTCTTATGAAAACCTAAAAGTTCGACATATCAGAATCAACATTTCCACGAGAATAAGAGAAAATTGAAGCTTTTGTTCGTTAGATTTAAGTCCAACAAAGTTGTGAAATTTCGACATTTTTTACGGGAAATTCGAAACTATTTAACTGCGGGTGTATGTGAAAAAACTGCATCTTTATAATGGTTACTACAAACCGATAAAAAGATTCAGAGGTTACACAACGACCGTTGCCGAAAGAAGATTTTACAACCGAAAACTCTCGAGGCATAAGGGAGAATAAAAGAGGACTCACAGGAAATAAAGGAAAAGAAAGATAAAATAAAAGAGCAAAACGGGAAGCAACACGGGATTTATTAGCGAGGTGGAGGAGGATTTATGCGAGGATACTTGCAGGTGGCAAAGACTTCGAGAAGGTGGAAGAGAGAACGAGAGACCAGGAGGTGAAGGGAAAGTAAGAGGAAGTTGAAATAAAAAAAAAGGATAAACATGAGACTTTTATCGTTTGAACGCGGGGGAAGAGCAAACCCCTACATGCTCACCATAGCCGACAACTCCGGCAGAGATGCTAGACCCTTATGCTTAGTATAGAACACTGTCTATAGTAGTGTAACGCCACTTATATTAATCTTCCGGTAATTAACGCGAAATTATCTGTGCGAGGTGCCGCAGTAGCTGATCGATGATTCGTTTTGCATCGTAGGGCTTATCGCTTGTAAAGATCTTTTCCATGTTTCCTATCATGTGGTGAACATTTTTTTGATAATTTTATGGTGCCATTTTGCCAGCTCCAAACTTGGTGGCAAGATTGTAAAGAAAGAAAGATTTTTCGTTTTATTTTATGTGTGTATATGTTAAATTATCAAAATAATGAATGGATTCACGGAAAACATGTTCGGAAACAATTTTAATTACGAATATAAATTTTAAAAATCTGTCTGTACTGACATCAAATAAGTAAAAATGTCCAAACCGTCTATGGATTGTAAGAAAATTTGTCCAAGAAGTCTACACGTTCTAACTCTGCGCAATGTGCAATCAAATTCAGTATAATTGTCCAGAAGGCCAGCCATATTTTCTCTTAATTTAAGGAAATCCTCGATCTAAAACTCAGATGGTTTTAGCTCTTAAAACAAAAGATTTTACATTTTACTATTGTTAGGAATAAGGCAACATTTATGAGTAATTAAATATTAATACAACCTTAATTAAGTAAAAGTGCCAGGTAAGAGATTGATTTAACAATGGCAAACATCAATTCAAAATCGCTAATGGTCTTAATTTGGCAATCCGGACGTTCTTGATGAAGGAACCCTAAATGTTGGGTCTGAAATGGCCAACATTTTGGTTTGAAATTATATTTTCTTGAAATAATTCATCCATTAATTCCAAGTATTGTTAAGTATGTTTAGACTCACGTCTCTTGCTTCGGAATGCTCGATAATGCGTGTTTTGTTTCCAAGGACGTGGAGAAAACATTTGGATCGGGTTGTAGGCGAGATTCTCGTTGCTGATTTTCAGTCGGTGTTATACCGTTCCCTCCACCTTCCCAATCCCCCCTCAGCCGCTGTTGCAGTTCTGGTATACTAACCAAGAGAAGTACTAAATCTCACTCGTATATCTACCAGGCATATCGGCATCACTGTGACAGTGGGATGTGCCACCTTAGTCTTGTTTTTGTATTTTTCTTAATATTTTTATTTTCTTGTTTACATTGTCTATTTCCGTTGTGAATCTAGATAAGAAATCTATGGTATTTCTAAGCTCATTTCATCATTTACAGGATTGTTTATTTTTGTTTTACTACTGGTGAAAACATTCTCAGAGACGAAGAAATCTACTCTCGGTTTTCAAGCTTCTGTTTCGGACTTTTTTTTATGTTGGAGAGTGGAGTTTAAGGCTTACGTCACGGGTTTTGTTCGTTCGCTTCTTTTGCAACGAGCAATCCTCGATACAATGGGGTGACGACCGCATGACCCCGTGACTCCTTTCCTGGAGCATCGTGGACCACCCTTGGACAATATTCACCAGTACTTTTTATCATACGTCAAGATCGAAATGAGGAGAGACGGGGCAGAGGAGAAAATGATAGACTAAAAATGGGGTCAGACAGTTTTTTCCAGATTATCTTGGGAAAATTACTTAGTGTCAACTACAACTGATGGGCTCAACTTTTATTAGGAGCCATTGGAGATAATCAGGATTCTATTAAGCGGCAGTAATCTAGCGAATTTGATTAGCTTTTTGTTCTTTATTATACTGAAACGTATTTTGATAATGGCAAATCCATTATTGAAATTGGTAATGGGAAATTAACAAGTATTGTCTTGGAAAAATCGAAGATGAAGATATCATCTCTGGAATTTCCTATCCAAACAATCGAATTTCCATTATTTTCCTATTATTAGATCATTACGAAGAGTCATTATCTTAATGAGAAACGATGTTATATGCACTACATGTGTAGTTCTTCACGGTGCTTCTATCTTGATCGAACCTCATTTTTACTTGTTCCTTACACACCGTGCAGTCGATTCACAATGAGGGGGGAGATGAAAAATGAAACAAAAAAAAATGAGAAAAGGGTTTGTATGAGGCTATTTTAAATCGTCGTGGTAACTGCGACTAATTATCGAAGTCCGCCCTAGTTTTGCTTGGAAACTTCTATTCGGTTTTCGATTTTCATAACGCATAGTTATTTCGTGAAGACTAATTGTATTCTTCATTTTTAGATTTTCAAAATTCTAATTCTTTTTTCATAACCTCGTTTGAGGGAAAAACCAGCCCAGGTACAGTGGTCTCTTTGAGGAGACGATATCCTTCAGTAGTCAAACTGTGAGATTAGGGCATCAAATATTTTGACCGCCGTCGCCAGGGTTTAAACCCGGATCATTGGGACACAAGCTAGGACTCTAACCGCACGGCCACTGCCATCAGTGAACTCAACTGTTATTATTTTTTTAAACTTTTTTTTGCCATTACGTAGATTTCTTTCCTATATCTTGGGAAAGATTTTGGACCTAAAAAAGAACATAATTGTAAGAGCCTTGGGATTGTAAAAAGCGTTTGATCGTCATTAATTTTCTTCAGTTGATGTGGATAATTCACCGACACAAAAAATTTGAAGGAAAAAATTAAATAAATTGTAAATAGTTAATTTGCCACGACCGTCAATTATACGGACAATTTCCTCTACTAATTTGCCAATCAATAGAGAAGAAGTATTTGGCGTTGAGCGATAGGAGTAATTCGATATTTTTTATTTAGATCATATCCAATTAATCGTATAGTGATCAAGTGACAATTGTTTATTGAAATAAATAAACTTTCGGTGTGAACATGCCGTTAACCTGCAACAACGTAAAATACTCCATTTTTGTCACTTGGAATTCAGACGCGCAAAATTCTTCAGCCTAAAACTCCTTCAAAATTCTAGAATTTTGTTTTCAAATTTTTCTGCATATTACCGTTTGGAAGAAGTTTTCTAATAAAACCCCTCAGACTTTGCCCTCGGCATTTGGTCTACACACTTCTCCCTCTCATTGCTACGTAAGAAAATTGTCAAAAAATTTGCAACAATTTTGGAGCCGGACCGATATCGAATTTTACTCAGAACTCATGAAAACTTCCGCCCGAAAAACAACTCACACATAAGACTTTTTCAATGTAAAGCTGGAAAAAGTGAGTAATGGGAGTAATGTTTGTAGTTGTGGAAGTATGTAGTAGAGGGAGTAGTAATAGTACTAAGAGTAGTAGTAGGAGTATTAATAATGAATGAGCGGTCTATTCCGCTGGGTAATGCAGGTATCGCTCCCCCGTTTCCCCC
Organism: Psyttalia lounsburyi; assembly: GCA_030522865.1. Lineage (NCBI taxonomy): Eukaryota > Metazoa > Arthropoda > Insecta > Hymenoptera > Braconidae > Psyttalia > Psyttalia lounsburyi. Next base: position 6,767 of record JAPYZN010001627.1, on the reverse strand, counting down.
ACTGCAGTAGAGCATAATCATGAGGACTGTGGATTGACACTCTTGCATCCGACGCTCAAGTCTCGGTATGGCTAATGATAAACAACAGATGAATTCCATTTTCCCCCCAGACGAAATTCAAAATTATCACCTGGTGGACTTGGGTCACTGTACGCGCGCGTCTACCCTGCCAAGATGGCCCTGTTCTGGACCAGACTATTGATCCAACAGAGATAGAGGGTAGGAGTCAAACGTTGGCATTAGCGAGGGAGGTGGAAATAAAAAGAGCAAGAGAGGCAATTGTAGAAGGTGAAAGAAACACCCAGGAGCGGCAATCTTGATTATTGACCCTAGGCATGCTTGTATGTTGTCATTAATTCATTCTTTAGATCTGCCTTTATCTCTCTCTTTTTTTATTAGCTTCAACAATAGAATTATATTTTTGCGATAGATATCCCTCTCACCCCATTTTTTTCCTGTTAAATGTCCAATATTTTCAATTTTTGGCGAATTTTTACATTCATTAATAAACAAATGAAAAATAGAGAATGTGGACATGCCGAGACCAATCAGGATCAAACATTCCGCAATTGATGCTGCATTTGTGGTCGACTAATATTTATCCATGTGGTATGTGCATCGTTACTATCGTTAGCGTCGATCAAAATAATTACGGTGATTCCGTTTTCTCCTTCCCTCTCATCTCAATGAGCAAATCCCCTTCATACGCATACACCACTGTAACAGCGTAAATCGGAATAGTTGCGGCACTTGGGCTGTTAACTGAGGTAGGGAGAAATCTTTGAAACTACTCTTATAAGCGATTGCGCCGTAGTTTAATTCGTGGCCCGAGAACCGATTATATCCCGTTAACGTAATCTTTAGAATAAACAAGGTAGAACTAATCACCACATTAATTAACAACCTCTGACGATAAACTATTAAAAATAATGAAATTGTTAAATTATCCATTTTTTTAAAGAATATTGGCATGACTCATAGATAATTATCACGATAGGCGGTGGGTTGTAAAAATTCTTTTTTGAGCTGCATTTCCTTTTTGTTAGAGTAGTTTGTCGGAACTTTCAACTTTTTATCTTATTCTTAGTTGTTTCTATTATAGACTAGATATTAATTAACCTTTCGATCCGAAGGGACGAACTTACTTCGAAATTATCTCGAAAATGAAATATCAAATTTCGATTGTTTGGCTACGTTTCATGCCCTTTAAAGCCATGGAAACAACAGCATGGAAAAAAAATCGAAAATGTAAGGAGTTATTGTCGATATCCTCTCGGTTTTCCTATTTCGGGACAATTTCGGGGCAATTTCGGGGCAATTTCGGGGAATCGGTTGATTAAATTGACAGAAAAAGTATACCGTTTTTATTTTGTATCATTATTCAATGACTTATAAAGTTTCATTGACGTGGATGAACTATTCTATGTTTTCACCACAGCTGTGTGAAAAGCCAGAGAACTTAAGTGCAAATGTAGAAAAATTGTCGGCCGACTATGCAAACTTGAGTCATTGAATAGCGATAAAACCTAGGAACTACACGAAGAGAAAAATTCAGTAGAAATTACCGTTCCGTTATATAATCGTGTAGTATTTTGGCCGCTCGAGGAAAATTACCGTACCACTTCAGTAAAATTTGTTGACTACTTACTAAAAGTCATCAAGGGGTACGATAAAAATTATCCAACCGGTCAGTAAAATTTGTTTACCCCTCACTAAAAATTGTCTAGACATGCACAATTTTTCTTAAAGATAATGAATTTTGCTATGTGGTTGAGTAATTTTTCCCGAACATGGAAAATGCTACAGGATTACCGAATGGAACGGTAATTTTTCCGAAAAAAATTTTCTCTATGTATATCTATATATATATATATTTTCGACACATTGAGATGAAAAATGATGTTTGTAACTCGTGAAAAAAGTAGTTTTTGACTCGTGGGATTATATCACTCGCCTTCGGCTCGTGATATAAACCTCCCACTCGCCAAGAACAATTTTTTTTTCACTTGTTACGAAATATACTATTAGTATACACTGTTCGAATTTGTATCTCATTTAATTTTTGACTAGAATTTCCTGGAATTTCATCACTCAAAATTGAAGATTCTGTTAAAAATATATGTGAACTGGAAGTCCCAAATTCATTGACCCCTGAAAATAAATAGAATCCAGACAATTCGATTGAAAATATTTTTTAATTTTCAGGACAACGATAGATTGAATATGGTTTCAGAGGAGAAAATTCCCGAAAATTCAGATTTTACTAAAAACGTAGTGTATTTCTGCATTGATTATTCATACTCTATTGGAAATCGAAATGCATTGTCGCCTGTGCACTGTTAAAGATTCTCTGAAGTGTCAGTGAAAGCTTAAATTTAATGATTTGCTTCACGCCCAAATCAAACTCAGGATGGTTATTTCAAAAATTAGTACTAAACCGTTGATAAAATGACCATAATAAGGACGTACAGATACTCATATAAATTTTTCTTTGAAACTGAATTAATTCTTTGCCTCGTACCCAAAATAAGACAAATCCACGATAAAATTGAGTCTGACTCAATTTGGTGAGTAGCTGGAGGATGAGAAATGAGCGCCATTGTACACCATTGTGTGTGGGGTGCTGCTGAGGTTTGTTTATACCTTACCGCACGTTGATTTGTATTTAATCGAATTTATTAAAAATTCTATAATTTATATACCTTCAGTAGGAAAAGTGAGGGGAAGATTCCGTACATCGACCCAAGCATATTGAACTTGAAATCTTTATGTCTTGATACGAGCAAATCATTAAAAGGAACCAGTTTCCGACCCTAGAAATGTAATTTTCCACAATATACCAGCAGAAATAAACCCACTTTAATTCAGTTTTCAAAGGAAAAATTATGAGGAGCTATATTTGCCTATTACCAAAATTTAATTTGTATTCTAACAGTATAAAACTATTGAAAAATCGTATAATTTAGTAGAAAATTGTAAATTTTCCTGTAAAACAGATCACACTAATGGTATAACTGCAACGTAGTCTCCAATACCATGTTTATCCGTCCTGGAACCGCCACTCACCAGCAAGAATATTTACAAGAGGTGTTATTGTGTGCATTCCATACATCCGGACGTTTCGTGACATAACCGTGCCACGCAGCCACGCTACATTATTATTCACGCCCTTGGGGCAAAATGCTACTGTTATATGCAACTGATGTACATAGGCATGGTTGCACGCAGTTGCCTCGGGATAATCTAAACTGGAGATGATCGACGGAGTGGAAATTACATTCGGGGAACAAAACTACTCCCTACCAAATCCCACTCTATTATTGATAAATAACCACTGAGACAAGAATGTAATCGACCTTAACAAGATCCGTAACTTGTACAAACCATATCCTAGTCCGGTAGTGAAACACTGTTTTCTGTGTTGAAAAATTTAGCGTAGGGACGCATATGTAGTCGAACATTTTTTGTGTATTCAATACAAAATTGTTTTTGTGGAACTATCGGGATTACCGTCAAATTCAATAACTGCGAAAAGTATTTTATTTCGACTATTATTCTATACTGGTATAAAAATCTGAAGGGTCAAGAAATTCCAAATTTTGAAATTCCGACATCTATGAGTATTCACTCAAATTCCGGACAACTTTTTATTTCGGTTAGTATCTATGGAATAATTAATACGATCGATACAGTTCCCATTGGATTTTCAGTGAAGATGTAGATTTTGTATTCCGAAGTTTTTCGAAATTTCAGTGAACATTTGAGAACAGTATGTATTGACTTTTTTCTATAGGTTTAACTATTGACCAGCAAGTTGATAAAATTATGCAACAACAGATTTAAAAAAATTACGATACATGGGAGAAGAACGGCCTTTTTGTTAGCTCTACCCGCTTTTGGTCGTTGGACAAAAATTACCTGACCACTCAGTCAAATTTATGACCTTTTAACATGTCCACCTTTAAAGGGACCGAATTTGCTCCAAGTTTCACTCAAACTCATAAGGAAAATTAATCCATTTTACCTGAAAATGTCCTTCACAAATTCAAAATATTCCTGACAATCTCATCTTGCAGTCCGTAATTATTAAAACCATCAAGGGCTCTCGCGACTGAAACTAGAACGAAGGGAATTGAAAGAACTTTAGAATAAACTACTGTTAAAAAACTACTCTACATAATGACACCATGTAGAGCATAAAATATGCTCCAAATGTCAATTGCGAGTTGACCTAAACTCAAAAGGAATCATTCCTCTCCCTCCATCATCGACGAATCCACACATTCTGTGACATATATGTGGTATCGCCAGTCGACATCGTGTGAATACATATCGACGTAAATCCTTTCCAACCATACATCAGAATGTCATTCGAATTCTGGTTTGTCATACAGCATCACAAATGGCTATGCCCAGATAGGATGTAGCGTGAAACGGAATGAACTTGAGAGTGTGAAGAGGGACGGCGAGGATGACGCGGATGGCGTGACACGTCTTAATGGAATGGATCAGGATGAAGTATCTCGGTTCATAAGTGTCCCCTCCTCCGTCTGATTTGAAAACCCGGAAACTAGGCGCTCTAACAACTGAGTATCACGAAGGTGAGAGAAGATGGCCCTTCGGGGTGGCGATATCTTCCTCGGTGCACGAGAAGGGTCATCAACCATTGGGATGCGTTGTGAAACATGGTGGGTCGGGTATTACGACCAGATCTAATTGAAACCGCGAACCTTGAGGCTCCACAATGTAGAGGCCGGTTATTCTCTCTTAGATGTAACTGAGGAATGGATGAAATTGAGAATAATAAAGGGAGTCAGGGCAGGCGGATTTGCCTTGAGCACACGAAGGGAGGGAAAATTTTAAAGTAATTCGATTCCAAGTTGTCGGTAGTAATATCACGAGAGCTTCAAAATTATTGGGAATTTTTTGGAAGGGCTGCGAGATAGCAGGAGATATGAGGAGCTTGTTGTTAGTATCAGTTTTAGTTTCCGCAGTTTTACATCATTTTCTATGTGAAGAGCCGTGAGGAAAGTTTGAAATCAGTAGTGAAACTCGAGCGGTTATACTATACCGAGTTATAGTATTTTTCGTATTCAGATTTAGACGGGAAGTGTGCAGTATGTGCTCGTTTGTATGAGCTTTCATATTTTCAAAACAAAAATACAAATAAACCAATAAAGGAACTTTTAGAATCAAGTCGAGGGATCTGACATGATCCACAGAGAAAGTTTTGGTACAATTTACCTTTCTGCTTAGGAATAGTTTTGAGCGGTTCGGGGAAAATTACCATACCTCTCAGTAAAATGTATTTACGGTTTACCGAAAATTACCTAGACGTCTGCACAATTATTGTTGAAGATCTTGAGTTTTACTGAGCTGTTAGGTAATTTTTTCCAGACCGAAAGAAACTGTTTTTCGTTTTCCTAAAGAATTAGCAAGAATATTGAATAAAACACTCAAAATTAATGGACATTCCCAATTTGAAACCCCCCCCATTAAAAATTTCAATCAGAAATTTTCATTAATATTACAGGAATAAATGAAAACTGTCGATTTAATAGGTTGATTGCTTAAAACAAATTTTCATTACCTGAAAGTTTCCCTCAATCTTTTGTCAACATCGCCTGATTTCACCGGATAAACTCAACAATTTTCCTCCCCATACAATTACCTTTTCCGCCTAAATGCGCGTGCGAATCGATTTCACGAGCTTTGCATTTGCGAAACGTCAATATATCTACAGTTCCAGCCTAATCACTAGGAATTGAATAACCCAACCAGATTTACAATGTATACAGTATATTTTTCTGGCCTGTGGGAATCACATTCACTCAACGAAACACCCCGCGAAATGAACAGGGAGGCCCGTTGGAACATACACATCACACAGACTCTTTCGCCACTATTCGACCCAGAAAATAATTGCTATGAGAATGAACACCTGTAACATGTTCACCTGAGGCCTAAAATCCATCTCTCTTTATCGACTTAGTTTTCTTCTCACTCAGTTTTATTTCTCTCTTTTGCTTCCACCTTCGTAGACCATCAAAGTATCCTTAATGGATCATGCCACTTTGATGGCAGTTACCATCGAGGTAGAAAATTTTAATCCAATTTTTTGAGGATTAAGCAGTTATTCTAAAAAATTCGAATTATCACATTTTGTTAGTCACTTCGGCAATTATTAGTATGGTTTTGTACGTTCAAAGTTTTGATTTTGTTGCGGTCTTTTCTATGATTTTATCAACATTCAAAACACTTGAAGAAATGTTTTTCTCATTTTCTGAAATGGACGATTTGAAAATATTTTTTTATTTTTTTCAAAATATTGAATATTTAGATGATGAAGTTCAGAGTCAAAAACATCGATTATCCACGGGTATTAAAATGATGAAGAAAGGAAAAAAATTGGACGATGAAATTTTGAATGAACAACTATTCTTTTAAACTTACTGCAATGACAAAAAAAAAAACAAATACGAAAAATTTTAAAAATGACAAAACAAGCCTCAGTAATTTTAATATTCTAAATTAATCAAACTATACTAATAAAGTATCCCAAGTGCGGGAATCCAAGCTTGAACAATGGGTTCAAGCTTGTTTCAATCTAGGATACCAATTCTTGGGACTTCTAGCTTTGACCAAGGTTGAACCTATGGTCATAACTCGGTAAAACCAAGCTTGGTGACATCCTGGGGATCAAAGCTTGGATACCGAACTAGTTCCAATCATGGCTCAAGCTTGGTATTCCAAGCTTGCACTCAGGG
>JAPYZN010001626.1:0-22819 GCA_030522865.1 Psyttalia lounsburyi | reverse complement strand
TTTCCCCCCCCCCCCCCCCCCACTCGCACAACAGTCGGTGTTATCCTTGAAAATTGACGGAAGCCAAAGTGCCTGTGCAACTGCCCTCACCGATAGAAGGCCAAGGAGTGTCTGGAATTAAATATTATTCAGCCAGTCAAATAAATTAATAAATTCCGGATTTTTCGACGCATCTCTAGATCCCCAAATTCCCCCAACATTCACACGATTACAGAATGATACGGTTTTCGTGATATAATTTATCGTTCCCGGAATATTGTCTATAAAGAATTTCGAGATAATTATGATAATCGCGGCGAAGCATTCGCGAGTGGCGAAATTTTTATAGCCACGGGATACCGCGATGAGATTCCTGAGGTTTTCGTTGATTTTTCGAGCAACTTCTGCTTTAGAATTTCCAGGGTTGACTCTCGCATTTTGTCATGAGACATTCCATCGATCCTGGTCTCAACATTAAATTGTTTATCAATGGAGTTCAACCGAGTCATTGGGATTAATCATTCACGGCCACTTATTTTACACTTTTGCCACATTTTTTTCGCGTTATCCGCCAGTTGCAAATGACGGGGTTACATAAAATGAGCTTTGCACGGGAATCCGCGTTAATCAACGATTAAATATGAGTATTTGCCGGCGATTGGAAGCTCTTGCGATTGAATTTCGACTGTGAGAAGCAATTGGGATGCTCTCGTTGGGCGTTTGAATGATAAAAAAAACGGCAGTTGATACGAGAATGCACTTCAGTTTATGACGTTTATGTAAAAGTGATTAAATCTCGGCTTAAATAACTTGAGCGTCTATAGACAAGTTGAATTTATCCTACACATTGAGGCTAAAGAGTCCAATGCGTTCACTGGCTTTAGTGGTGAGCTATGCACTTTCCCTAGTCCGACTGGGCACGACGAGATACAGCGACATTATAACTACTGTCACTTTAATTTGTTCGTGTTAAACTGATGATTTTCATGGTTCCGTGTTATTTCAATACTTCAGAATCTCGGAAAAATCGGAGGTCATGCAATAGTCCAGATCTTAACTCCCAAAATCATAGGAAAAAAGGAGCAAAAGAGAATTACAAGGGAGAGAGAGCGAGAGGGCCATTGGCGCGATACCAGGCGAGACGTGAATTTTGACTCTCGTCTCGAATCGCAACGAGAAACTGAAATATCCTCTCCCCCGGTCGCGAGCGCTGGGAATCCTGTGCATTCTCGTCTCGTATTCCAACTTTTTTTTTCCTGCAATTGCTGCAAAAAATTCCATAAACGCTACCAGAGCCCCTCAAAAAAATTGTAATACAAGAATTCTGACATTCAATTGAGACTCACGGAAGTCCCAAGGGGCCTCATCAGCGAAAAATAACAAAACCCGACATGAAATGCTCAAACCGACATTTCGGAGGTCTCAATCATCACCTCAAAAAAATTACCCATGAATTTTTTTTTTTTTCATTTCTTAAAAAAATCAATTGGCCCAATCAATTCGCCCAATTGATTTTTTTATAACCTGATCCCCGTAAAATCCCTAGACAATTCGCGAAAATCACAAAAAAAAAATGATTAACCTCGGACGAATGAAAGCCCCCCCCCAGAAACGATTGAACTCCTTTCGCGAGACAACTCCAATACCTTTATCACTCGTGTAAACATTCGAATCAGCGGGAGACGTTGCCTCTCGAGACTGCACATTCAATGTTTATTATTGTGTAAATCACTGATAACAAATTCTACAGTAGCGCTACCTGTTCTCCCATTGAATCGTTCCATCGCCATATGCCTCCAGTATCAAGGTTATTCTTACAAAATAATAATAATAATAATAATAATAATGGCTGACGATAAACTGGAGAAAATGAACGGTTAGCGTAGAAAATAAATATATTTTGAGAGCGTGCCATTCGATTACACCTCAAACGTAACATTTCGTCGATTGTTTCGTTACTCCATCGAACTTTTCCTTACGCAACGCTCTAAAACGTCCTAGGCAGCCGCAATCGTCGTCTCTGTACTTTCCTGTCAGCACAAGTGGTTATAAAATGCCACGAGATTATTTAGAAATGGTAATAAATAATTAATATCGTGGAAATATTTCCATTTGTGCCAAGATACATAAAATCATTTGAATGAAATAAAAATTATTGATTGATTATTTTTTAAAAAATCAATAAAATTGAAATAATTATTTTTCTGGGCGTGGAGAATGAAAGGGTCGAAAGGGCCCGATGGCATTGAAATTTATTGACAAGTGTTGTAATGATTTTCATCATAGTTGAACTGTAAAAACTCATTAGAGCGTTGCTGATGATTTTCGAAATCATTCTCGTAATTAACTATTGAAAATTTTTCGTAAAGTTCAAGTTTGAATGGACTTTCTAAGCCAATTGTGGGTATCCCCCCCCCCCCCCCCCTTAGTGACAGCTGTGGGTGATGAAAGATGTGAAATTTACAATTGTTTTTAACATCCTGTAACTAGGGAGGTACGAAAAGAAATGTCAAGACACTTTGGCAAATAATGTCTGGAGATTCCTCAAGGTCCTTGGACACACGGAAGGACATTCCACGGTATTTATCACACGTCAGAGTGACAAGTGCATTACCCACTCAACAATTCAAGTCTACAATTTTTTTTTATTTTATTAAAATAGAGGGGGGAGAAAGAACTCGCGAGGGAAAAGTAAACGTCGAAAAAATGAAAATTCTTCTGGAAGATTTCACGATGTTTACGTTTGCACAGGATTAAAGTGCAAAAGTTGACACGTGTCGCTAATGCATCATTATTAGCTGTACTTCCGGCAGTGTGACAGTAATTATTATTATTTTTTTTTTCGTAATTGTCCGGGCTCTCCTCGCTCCAGCACCTCGACAATTTGGACATGAATCAACCTGTCGTTATATCGAGTAACGCAAACGCTCTTGGACAAAGTGTTGACTTGCGTAACTTTATGTACCTGTGGCCCCCTTTTTCCATAGCACTAATGTATACAGTTTTCGCAATTGTTGAGTATTTCGCTTGCTCGACGCGTTTTCGGGCATTTTGTTGAGGGCACTCGTTGATGAAAATAATATTGTGTCATTTTGCAATTGTTTAGCATCATCCACGTGGCAATTGCAATGCAAAATATTGGCGAGTCTGTATTACAACAAATCCATGGAATATTCACGATATTCACGAGAGCTGGACAATATAAAATAAGGAGAGAATTTTTTTTTGTCAAAATTACAGCTTTGTTTGGCAATCGTGCAGCTTTTTGCAACGATCGGAATAAATTACCCAACCGCATTGTAAAATTTACAATTTGTAACAAAAATTGTGCACATGCCTAGACAATTTGTAGTGAAAAAAAAACAATTTTATAACAAATTTTACGGGCAAGTTGGGGGATTTTTCAGGAAAATTAGATTACTTTTATTCAGCAGACCACAAATTTTACCGGCCGGTTGGATAATTTTTATCGAACCCCTCGATAACTTTTAGCGAGCAATAAACAAATTCACTGAAGCGGTACAAAATGTTAATATCTACTGTTTTTTTTCTCTCCGTGTACACAAAGAGGAATATTCAATAATAATTAAGTACACCGGCGAAAAAATATAATTTTGCCAAATAAATTCCTCTGGACAATCGAATTTACAATTAATTAATTACCGCCCATGAGAAAAATATTTAAAAAATCCGTATAAAGCAGATATAAATTATATAAATATTACCCCCAAGTCGGGCTAATTTAGCACGCCAATATATATTTTCTCGTGTGTACAATTTACTTTTCATGCAATTGTGTCCTGCTGACATTTGCCATCAATTTTCATCGGAGCTCAATGAAAAAAAAACATATTTTACCATTGAATGGCGTGGACTGACATTGAACAATCAGTGCCTAATGAAATTCACCACCCCGCGCTAATCTCTTATTTTTCTTCGCATCATAAATGGCTCATTAATAGAAGAGGGTGCGAGAGAGAGAGAGAGAGAGGAGTGAAAAAAAAAGAGGTCGGATATACCCGGGTCAAGTCGTACTGCATTAAAAATCAAGTGGTGCATCCGTCCACTCTGTCAAACGTTTCTTTATGTCAGCTGAAAAATACGTGAGATACCCCGTCTACCCACACTCGTTATGTATCACGCAATTGTTATTTTTCCGTAATGAAATCAAAATTTTTATTACGACAGAGTAACGTGAATGTGGGTCAATTTCTCGCCCATCGCCGGATGACTTTGAATAATTTCCCCTTCAAATTGATTGAACATTTTATTTACTCCCGATTCACCTCGACAGCTGGAGATTAATTGTCCTTGAATTATTTGATAATAAAAAAAATTACACATTTTCATCTTGGAATGTTGACTTTTGCCGGTGGATATGGTACTCTTGCGTGTGACACAGTAACTGCGATTGACCGGTAGTTTCGTGCGACAAGAAATACCGTGAAATACCGCTTAAGTAATACGCCCTCGATTAACATGTGTGGTAATAACGCACATGAGTTAATCGTAGACCATCGTTTATTGCATAGAAATAAATCTCTTTGGAGGTATTACATTCAGGAAGTATTTCCGAGGACTAATTCACCGATTGCTTCCTCCTGGAGATGTTCCCCAGGAGTGTCAGAAGTAGCATCAAAGGGTTTTCAAAGAATTCCTCGGAATCTGAGGCGGATATCAAAATTTTTCCCATAACCTTTTTTCCCGCTCTCGATGTTCTCTACAAAAAACGTCCTTACCGTAATTGCGATAGCTCGAACAGCTTCGGAGATATTCACCGAAAACTGCTGCTAAAGCTCGCCCGAAAAAGTGATTTCGGGGGATTTAACGAACTTTGCTTTATTTTGTTGCAGAAAAGACGCAAATTCGTGGACTTGGACAACGCTGAGAGTCTAGTGAAGACCTGGGCAGTGAATACTTGGAATAATTGAATTTATATCAGTCTATCGGCAAACATGTCGATCGTAATGCAGTACGTGGATCGATTCCACGAGATTCTGGACAAAAATGCAGGTAAACTCCGACGCCCCCTCAAATAAATTCACTAAGATCCACATAAATAGACATATTCGAGACGAATAAATTATTTCGTTGGGATTTGCATGGAGTGTCAGATGAGGAAGAAAGGAATTTGAAGAAAAAAAAACCCTTCGGAATAAATTCGATGAGAAAATAACGAGCCAGTGAATCTGCAGACTGGATACTCACTGACAAAGTGAAATATTGCCGGGTGAATCCCCTGAATGAATCAAGGTTCATATACATGGAAAGAAACCTCGACAAGGTCGTGGCCAGTAATAACCGTGAAAGGCTCCAGCGCGTGACCCTGAAAAAATCCCCATTTCTCACAAGATCCCCCAGCACGAGGGGACTAGTTTCATTCCATTCAAATGAGGAAAAAAAGATCATCATTATTATTCGAAATGAGTTTTAAAATGACATTCGTGGCGTATGTAGTAATTAGGGAAACGAAAATCGTTACAATTCCACTCTCGATTAGCCTCTAGAAATTTTTTTTTAAAATCCTCTGGGGTAATTTAGTTAATTACAAATCCACGCTAATTATTTCCCCATCTGCGGGGCTTGGACAATTAATTATTCATGATTTTTCGTTAATTGGGCGGTTTGTGAGGAATGTATTGATGGGATTGCTCGTTAAAGAATTCATGCAACGCCCTTGAGATCTTTTTATCAGGACATTGTACCCAGGGAAATACACAAGTCGTTACACAAAACTTCGCTCCATGACGTACATTCGATCAGCCCAGGGAGACTGACGTTCGTTCAACTGCATATCCCGGCTCAAATTCAATCGTTTCATTGGCGAATGTTTCGAGATAGCTGACGTGACCGATTATTATTTTTTCTCATTTTTAAAAATTCAATTACAAGCGAATTTAATTTCCCCCGACGTCCCCAAATTAATTAAAATCCTTTCCCCACCATTTGCAATTTTTCGCATTTTTTTTTCAGATCTTTAATAATTATAATCGATCAAATGATCGATTGCTAACCTTAATTTGTGAAAGAATTGACAATTACTCAAGTTATTGTTATTAAAATTTATAAAATACTGTAGATGCCTGGGGTGAAGAGCTCCTAATGAGTTATTTATTAATTTTATTATTCGGATTTTTTTTTGCTCGGTGATCCATTTATTTGTTTGTTTTCTTTTATAGATTCCCGGACGACAAATTGGTTTTTAATGAGTTCTCCCTTTCCCACACTATTCATATGCCTGAGCTACGTGTACACAGTCAAAGTTCTAGGGCCCAAGCTCATGGAGAATCGAAAGCCATTTCAACTTAAAAATGTCCTGATTGCGTACAACCTATTTCAAGTTATTTTCTCAACATGGCTTTTTTATGAGGTAAAACCAATTAATTTCCGATACTTTATTTTTTCACAATGAGAATATGACTCATCATTACACCTTATTATTTGTTTTCATTTTTTTTTACCTTGTATTTTCTTTTTTACTTTCGTAATCAGTTTAGATGTGCTACATTACCACCGAAAGTTGTACTCGAATTGAGGTAAAAGTGTACGTGCCAGTATTATCAATGCAATGATTAAAAACGTAGTGAGAAGAAATTGAACTGTCGTCGATTGTCCAATCGGCAATTGCAATCTCTAAATTTTTAATTCGTAAAAACCCACCGAATTCCGCAATTTCAAATATTTTCCAACGGAAAAAATCCAAATTAACAAATAAATGTGATTAAAAAACGGGAATTTTCAATTATAAAATTTTGGTATATGCAAAAAACGAGATCCTTTCTATATAAAATGATTTTAATATTGAAATGTAGGAGAGCTGATGATAAATAATAGACTCGTTGAAATGATCATTTGGTACGCGCCACTGGATCGACAATTCGAGAACAATCATAACATGTTATTTGATAAAATACAGAGCCTGATGGGAGGCTGGTGGGGACACTATAGTTTTCGCTGTCAGCCTGTCGACTATTCCAACAGCCCAACCGCGATAAGGGTAAGACCTAGATTACATTTATTCCCCCGGTCTATTGGTCAAACCCTACCAGGTCATCAACATCACGGATCCTATTTAATTATTTATTTATTTTGTAATGTCTAGGCTTGGAACTTGGCGCTGATTATTATGATGGATATCAGTAGATATTGCTGCTTCGTTGGGCTTATTCATATTCTTTAAGATAACTACTAATAATGTAAATACGTTATAAACTTGTGAATTCACTTGAAATCATGACCGCTGAATTGAGCAATTGCTGGTTTTAATCGCCAGAGCATTCACCGTTAATTCGCCAATAATTAGGCACTTTGCATAATTTCATGTACCAATTATCGCGGAGACAAGTGATAAAGTCAGAGAAAAATAAAACATCTTCATTTGCTCAAAGCTCAGTCATGGTATCGTGAACTTAAGATAGAAAATATTTTTTAAAAAACAGTCGGTAGTCGGTGATGGCAATGGTTACATTATCTGATTGGAGTATGGCTTCTCCTTGGTTGTGGTTACAGATAGGAATGTCCGGATGGCTGACTGGGGACTATTCACTAAGGTGCCAACCCGTAGAGTACAGCGACAAACCCCAAGTACTGAGGGTGGGTGTCCTGAAATTACTAATTTCCAATTGACGGAAGAAAAAGAAAGAGGAAAAAAAATAATAACTGACGTCTTTCGTTTCTTTCGTTTCTCTTCTACGGGGAAATTCAATTTTTTTTATGAAAATGAATCAGTCGGTGCACACGAGAACAGCTCGACTTGTTTCAGCTTCAACTTGGTTGCAGTATTTGTCGAGGGTTTGCTTTGGATTTGATGAATTCCCGACGAATTTATTCTCTGATCGATTTTACGCTGGATTAACTTGAATTTCTCGGGTGCCTACTGTAGATTTACTATTACCCTCCCCACCCCCCATTCCACGCACAGATTAATTGTTCAGGTTTTCTTTTGGCCCCTTTTGATAATTTATATTTTATGGGAAAAGTAGATCGTTTCAAGTCCAAGGAAATTTTAAGTCGACGGTCTCGCCTGTCTGGAGTTAAGGACAAAATGATTTATCCAGAATATAATGATTTCAAATGTTTATCGAGAAACTGATAATTCAGAAACATTTTGCCCTACTCCGGACTAGTTAATTATTGAACAAGTTAAACTTTGATGATTTTTTTGGTGGACAGATGGTCAACGTCAGCTGGTGGTACTACTTCTCGAAATTCACGGAGTTCTTCGATACGGTAATCATTCAATTATCCACTGAGGACTGATAATTATTGATATTTCGAGGCCTAACATCCTGTGATATTCTTCCAGATTTTCTTTATACTCAGGAAGAAGAATGATCACGTGTCGACCCTTCACGTCATTCATCACGGATGTATGCCAATGTCCGTCTGGTTCGGTGTCAAGTTCACCCCAGGTAAACCAACTGATCCCTGAACCTACGAATCCCTGAACCCACCTAGATCAATCTAATTCACTGAACATTCTGCCAGACGCATTCTTATTTCAATTAGAAACCTACACGAACCTCATTCCTAGTCAAAACAATTTGCGTTCGCGTAAATCCCTCAACTACAAATTTCTAAATTTCCCAAATTCTCAGTCCCAAAAATCCAATTGAATTCCCAACAAATCCCTGAACCACAAATTTCTAGATTTCCCAAATTTTCAGTCCCATAAATCCAATTGGCTCCGAACAATATCCGGTCTACACGGAGAGAAAAAAAAAAAGTAGACATTACTGTTCGATTATATAATCCGTGTATTTTAGCCGCTCGAGAAAGATTAACGATCGCCCCAGTAAAGTTTATAGACTGCTTACTTAAATTTATACGAGTGGTACGATAAGACTTATCCAACCGGCCAATAAAATCTGTTTATCCCTCACTAAAAATGATCAATCCGTGTCCATAATTTTGGTGAAAGATGGGCAATTTGACGGTTCGGTTGAGTAATTTTTCCCGAGGATGGGAAACATTACCCGATTATCAAACGGAACAGTAAAACAATTCTCTCCCTGTATTTTACGCATGCATTTTTCCAGTACCCCATCCATGAATTTATGATATTAACTCGATAAATGGCAATTTTCAGGTGGTCATTCTACATTCTTTGGTCTGCTGAACACCTTCGTCCACATAATAATGTACGGATACTATCTCCTTGCTGCCCTAGGGCCCCACATGCAGCCATATCTCTGGTGGAAGAAGTACCTAACGGCCCTCCAGATGATTCAGTTCGTAGCGATAATGATTCACGCATTCCAACTTCTCTTCATCGAGTGCAATTATCCAAAGGCCTTCGTCTGGTGGATTGGCCTGCACGCCGTAATGTTCTTCTTCCTCTTCAATGAATTTTACAAACAATCCTATGCTAATAAAAAAGCAGGCCAGAGCCGGGCCAGGAGTGCTGCTATGGCAGCTGTAGCAGCCGCCACTGGTGCATGTATGGCTAATGGTATGCCAAATGGTAAAGAACAAAATGGTACGGAAATCAAGAGGCGAGATGCTGCTGATTACTACGTCAAGGGTGAAAGCATTGCTGCCAGCGAAATGAATCTTCGCAAACCATATACTACAACTGAGTGACCTTATTTCATTATTACAATCATCATTTTATCTCGAATCATTTATTGATTTATATCTAATAATGTCACTAAATCTATTCTCCTTTGAGCCAATGTCTGTTGCAATGGGCAAAGTTATCGTCATCAATTTGCTACAGACGTGTAATTTCATCTTGTGAAGACTGCGAATTATTATTTTTTTATTAGTTCACGAGGAAAATTGAGAAACATTGTCAGTCTCGAATTGAGCACGCCATGAGGGACTTCCCCAGTCTACTTGTTGTTATATATACGTGGATATATATATTTTTATGGTTTTTCGAATTGACAATACGACTGGGGGAATAATTGATGATCTTAATAATGATGAAATATTGTGGAATATGAATATTGTACATAGGTAGTGATAGTTTTCTACTGTTTTCAGTGAAAATGAATTAGTTTAGGCTCGACGATGCTCAATGATGACATTGGATAACCACACATGAGTCCTCGTAATGCCCTTTACAATTGTTAATTTATGAAAAAATGTTTTTACGAGTTATTCATATCAATTTTTTGTTTTTTTTTTTTTGTTGGAAACAAATTCAGAGTGAAGCTGGTTGATTGAAAAGGCCGATATACATAAATTAATTTATGAGCGGCACTTGTACATATGTAAACGTTTAAATTTAGCGTCAAACATCTACCAAACATGGGATTACAGGGGGATTTTTTTTTCTTGATTTAGATTTATCTCTAGTGAATTATTATTAGGGACTAGCATTTTCATTGTCTTTTGAATGTACTTTTGAAAAAAAAAAAAAAAATCCCGACGATGTCTCTTTTCTTTTTTTTAGGACATTTTGGAGAATTAGAATATTTAAAATATTTTGGGTCAAGTCATGTGTAATTAGACAATCAATAAAATAATTTTTTTAGGAAATATTTTTGTGTCTTTTGTCACTCCGCATTAAACAATTTTTGCCGATGAAATTTGTTATTAATCAATTCATTAGTCCACAATTTTCGAACTTCTAACCGTTAGCGGATAAATTGTTTACAATCATGGAATGATAATTGAATATTAATTACTTTACTATTACCTATTGCTGGTAAAGAGGATTTTAATAATTTCGCTATTATCTTATATAGATAATGCCATTAACTGTAATTTTTTTTCGAAACGCGGACGAGTGATTCGAAAGATTATATTGACCAGAGGAAACAATTTTTAATTTTTCGTTTCGCTTTTTCCTTCATTTTTTCAAGTGCTCCAATTTAATTATCAATTTTTTGTTTTTTTAGGTACTAAATTTTTGGTTTATAATTGAATTTCAATTTCCATTTCGATGATTGATAGCGGATTTCAATAGGAGCAATCAGAGCTTTTTAAAATGCAACGAATGCCTCCGATTTTTCCAACAAAACCCCTCATCCCATTGAGCCTCTCGCATGGACGTGGGAGGTGGATAGCGCAAACATTGGGACGTCCCACGCATACGGCAATAGTGGCCAGTCCATCCAGCACGTTAGATCTATAAATCGTGGCAGCAATGTTAAACGAAAGTGCGGCATTGACCCCAAAACTATTATCCCAAAAAAGGTCTTTCTCAATTAAACTTAACAATGACGAATGATAAGTACAATTCATCATCCCATTACTGGAACCTCCCACTATTTATATTTAATAACCAACCCCTGTTCCATACTAAATTGAATTCCCCCGGTCTCCAATAATTCACCAAACGAAACCAAATATAATCGAGAATCCATCAGCATTAGACCCCCTAGAGATCCAGCGCGCAAAAAAATTGAATTCTCCCAATCAACATAAAATTCCATTTTTAATATAAATTTCTGTTATTCAGTTCTCCCAACAACATTTAATGGACACCCTTCCATTTCTCCTCCCTCCATCTCCTCTTTGAAACATCAAAATAATTTACCAAAAAATTCTGTGGATTTTTTTTATCAATGTCTTCACAAGATAAAAAAATCGCCGGAATAATCCATCAAAAACTTCCGACGCTTGAAAAATGCGCATCGAGCAATTCCCCAACACTAAAATTAAACAAAAAAAAAAAAAAAGAAGAAGAAACCCCCAACGAAACCAGACATCACCCCAGCACTTCCCACTTACCCTAATCCATCCTGATGGCCCCAATGAAAAGTCAAACAACATAAATTGATCCTCACGCGCACGTAACTCATAACTCCCCCGCAGTCATCGCCAGACGGCTGCAGGTGATTGCGTCACGAATAAAAATCCTCCAGTTTACGCACAGAGAAACGAGGGGAGGCCGACCCCTTCGGCCCTTAACCGTGCGAGTAGGGGTTGCCACAGTAAAAAATAAAAGAGTGGGGCGGGGAGGTGGAGGGATCACGTCAATATGTAGGTGAGAAGCGTACAGAGGATTTTTCCCCTCCACCCCCGACCCCCTACCCCCCTCCCACCCCCCCAACTACCCCATCAAAATCCACCCAGAGATGCCAACATCTTTGTTAAACACAAAATGTTAACGTGCGCGCGTACCAACTGCACGAATTGTGGACGGAAATTGGTAGAGTCAACCCCAAACAGGGGTGCCAAGGGGGGAGGGGGTGAGGTACTTGGAGAGGGGTGAGAAAGGAGCCAGAGGGGAGGCAGGAGAGCAAGGTGGTAAGGGTGCGCGACAGTTTAGTTCTGTAAAAGACGCGCGCAACCAGAATAACTTGCGTCGAGTGGGAGGGGTGGGGGGGGGGGGTGGGGGGAGGAGAAGAGGGGGATGAATAGGCTTATACGGGGAATTGTTGAACGCGTTTCGTAGACGCCATGATAGGGGAGTAAAAACGCGGCGCGGATGAGAGAGAGTGTAACCCCGTGTGTGGTCAGACGACCGGCGGTGTCTCGTGTCGCTTATCCAGATATTTCTACTCAACAATCAGCCGATGTGAGGGGGGTTAATTCAGTAAATAATTTGGTAAATTATTTGTTACAGTGAAATGTGAGAGGAGTTGCGTACTCTGTGCCCCATGATTTGCGGGATTATTCACTGTCAGACTGGGGGTTTTCATTGCTCGGGGAGACACTCGGGGTGAATTTTTGTTTTCTTTATTCTACCTCCGTCGTGCATCGATACTCGTATACATATCAGGTAGAGATTAGGTATTTGAGTGGCCAGTTTATGGAGTAATTGGTCAATTATTGGCACACTCGTTGGAGACTTGCCGTGAGAATTGATTTGTGAATAATTGAGGGGCGATTTTTTTGGATTTTCCTTTCTTTTTAATTCAACTGTGGAGATATTGGAAATGACGGAGTGCAAGAGACGGTGAATTATCATTCACCCTTATCTGTGGTTTAACCATTTTTTGGTGGTTTTTTTTTTTAAAGACGAGAGGGGGGAATAGTCGACTAGATGGATTTGAGGTGAGTCACGGATTTTCTTATTTTTTTTCTCCTTGAATTTCAATGGTTAAGATGAAATATTCGAGCATTATTTGTGTTGAATTGTTTAACTGCACTTATGCACATAATTTATTTGATTTGCTAATTAATCGTGATTTGGTAAATAATTGGAATTTTTGGGGGAGGTAAGGGCATTCACGTGAGTAAATCATTAATGAATTAAATGTTTTTTTTGCTATAATTATTGATTCACTTTGATGTGGTCTGCTGGCACGTCATGCTGACATTACTTTCGATAATCTCATATTTTTTCATTTTGATGAAACACATTTTTTGGTATTATTGGTTATAGTTATTCTCTTACTTTGGATGGTATGGAAGGCTCGACGACCCAAACTATCGACCCTATTGCGTTTAGTACGATTGCCAGACAACAAATGTTGACTCGCCGATTAGCGAGATGTAGAAAGAAAAGTTTGGACTTTGTTGACAAGCGTACGTTGATCAATTAGTTGAATTTAGTGACTTTTGTTGAATTTATTTTTTCGCCTGTTAATCACTGTAGTTGCTCGCTCACTCATGATTAATGTGCTTAATTGTTATTATTTTAGGTTGATGAGAGATAAATTTAATATTGAAACAATTGTCTGAGTTATGGTGAGATTGTTGTCTTGTGGAGTATTGAGAGAATCACCAGGAGAAAAGTGTCTAGACGGCAATTTTTTTTAGAACAGACGTTTCTCCTCAGGAAAATGTCTCAAAGTTTTTACCTAATTGCACTTATTCTCAAGACACTTGTGGGATAAACTTTTCAAAATTATCGCGTTTCGTCTGACGTAAATACAGAGGAAATCTTTGAAATTACCTTTCTGTAATTAAAATGTTTTTTCTTTTCTGAAAATGGCAATTTCAGATTTCTCTGTACACTATTAGAAAACAAATTACATTTCTAAGACAGTCTACCACTTATTTTTGAAAATAGCGGAAGTGAACTTTAGTTGGGGGTACGACAAATATAAAACTCCAAATTTCCCGAAAAATTCAGTAAAAGTTCAGAATTTTCTGAAAATTCCAAAAAGACGTCTGACCAAATTTTCAGGCACTACCGAATCTGAAATTTCCAATTCCCATTGATTTATCGACGAAACGATGAATTTTCATTGACAAAAATTCCTCGAGTCACTCCCAAAGGCTAAGATTACAAAAATAAAATTAATAAAAAAAAAACCAACCCCGGTGACATGGATGGAAAACTATTACTTCCCTCGAACATATCCGGGAAATTGACGTAGCAAATTGGAAATGTCGAACAATCCCCCGTGCGTTTTCCGGTAAACTCGGCAATGCCAACAAATTGCACTGATCGAATGTCTGTGAGAGTACAGGGAGTGAAGTAATCTTCCCGGGTGCGATTGATCGTATATAGATTTGCTCTGTACAAATAGACTCCACTAGTTTATGGATGAAATACTTTGGAATACTCATGCGGGTCTACGAAAACGATAACGGTAGAGGGGGACGCCGACAGTGTCTCGTGTGAATTCGATCAGAGTTGCGTACAAATATAAATTTTTTTTTTAATGGAAGTTCGTGCCAGGGGTAAATATATTTAGGCAGTGAGTGTCCCCCGCGGCTCATTTCATTCCTAGATATTTTCCCATAAATTTTATTCGGCTTATCTCGCGCGTGACTACTATTGTTTTGTTTTACGAGGGGATATTTGTACGACGAGGGGATTTATTTGTAGATACCGATGAATTTTAGTAGAGGGGAATGACTGATGAGATTCAAGCTTTGAATGCAAAATTTTGTGGATGAAAAGGGGATGTTCATCGTGTTTTCCATTATTAGAGCAACACGGAGATGAAGATTACGCAGAGTCTGATGTGCCTTCAGGCCGAGACAAAACGAGCTCCAGTAAATGGGAATGGCTGGTCAGAGATTTATGTCAAGAAAATTTTATTCACTATTTTCTGGCCTCTACAATGACACCTGTTTCGTCTATCAATAGTTTCCGGAGTAGTTTCCAAGGAAATTCAATTTTTCGATCGACGAGTTTATATCCCAGGGAAAACCTAATTTATCTCTCGTCCATTTGCACGCTTTCCTCAACATACTGAGTATATCGAGAAAAAGTGAGTGAAGGAAAAACTCTCCCGGCCAGAAAATTTCAGTTTTTCCAACAAAACTCCAGGAAAATCCCCTTTTTCGTCCATGGGATTGCTCTTTTTTTCTATCCTCTCCACCCCCAATATTCCGGGGATTAACTGAGAGGGATTTTTTTCGGCTTTGTTTCAAGTCATTTCTCGCAGATGAATTGTCCAATATCTCGGGGAGAAATCATTTTTGAAATTATTAAAAATCTTTTGGGGGGAGGGGAAAAAAATGCGCCAGATGTGCGCGTACATACGTGACCAGAAATTTTTACGATCCAGACATTCTCCTCCGGGAATAGGAATGAATAAGTGATGAAAGGCAGAGTTCTTTTCTCGTGAGGAGTAACAGGGGTGTAAATAAAAAAATAGCAATATAAATTTTTTTTTTCCCTTACGCGAAACGTATGAGGAACTATGGTTTTTCTGGTGAATAAACAATCGGCCGCCTGTTGCCGATGAGTCCGGGGGTTTTTGTACAACACTGGCGAACCGTCACGCTCTACTTGCCTATTATGTGGACACGAGAAAGAAATAGGGAGGGAGTTGAAGATAAAAAAAAAGACTAGCCGGAGACGCTTAACGTATTTCATCGTGATATCGAAAATCACTTGTCGTTGAAATGAATTTCAAGACCCATTTCCACCGAACGATCACGTTCTAAGGCTCAAAATAATCTCATCTGACAAATCTCACCGACTCTCATTATTTTTCATTAATAATTCGACACTACTATCCACGTTTTTCACTGATTTATCGAGCGAGCGCTTGGAAATGGGGAAAACGCTAAGAATTCACGTTTCCTTCGGTGAATATCAACTCGTGTTTCACTCGGTGAGATCAAATATTTGCCAAGGAATTCAATTATTCCCGGGTATTTACCGAGGAACGGTGGCAGTTTTAATGTGGTATCTTTAGTTTTGCTTGCCGATGGCATTTTATTAAATTATAATAAATTTACTCAGCAGTCAATTTCAAATTTTTTTTTCCACTTCTCCACGCGGAGAGAAAAGTTCAGCAGAAATGATCGCTTCAAAAATTATTCAACCGGTCATTAAAATTTGTTCAACCCTCCCTAAAAATTGTCTAGACGTGTCCATAATTTTTGTTAAAGATCGTTAATTTTACCATTCGTTTGCGTAATTTTTGCCGGTCGTCAAAAATAATTCCTCGCCGAGCAGCAGAAAATTGGGGTTTTTAGATTTTTTTTGCCTCAATTAATTGGAAATGAAGGGATGAAAAAAAAATATATTAAAAGTGGGGAGAGCCTCTCTTAATATTTTAAATAAATACAGGCAATTTCTACTTGATATCCATCGGACCGACCGGCTTAGATTCATGTCGTGTTTCATCCCCTAGAGGTGTTCGATTTTCCGCTTCCCGATGAATTAATCAAGACCTCCAGTTTCTCCTCACGTTCTACATCCTTGAAATCACAATGCGGATCAAATTTCCAATATATACCCCCGCATATTCTGTATCTCTATTAATAAACGAAGGATAAACCCCCTCAGATGAGTGTAAAACATGTGTTAATTCTGGAAATCCTGAAAGTCTCATGGAGTTACGGTTCACCTCCAGCAAAAAAAAGTTCGTCTGTCCAAAAAAAAAAGAGCGCAATTGCACACAACTTGAGCGATTTTTTAAAAGTAAGCCTTCGGTTAATAAAAAAAAAATGGGAATGGCGAGTTGAAATGGTCAATGAATTTCCTCGGGCTCGAGTTGTACAGTTGATATGCGGTCGCTTTCGTCTATCCTCTATCGTACCAACCGCACAATACAGCTGTGTGATCCACTTTTGCCATTGTCATGCCTCCAGAAACTGTCGCACTATATTCCAGACTATATACAGAATAATACGTCATGTATTAATCTAACAAGCTCCGACTAGCGAGCTTCACGGAGGAAAAATAGACACTGGAGGCGGTGGAAAAAAAAGGGGGGGAATGAGGGGGGGGGGCGGGGGAGGAGGGATTCAGACGGTGGAAAGCCAGAAGTAAGGAGAAATAAGGGGGATAAGTAGATTGTTCGGTTAAGGTCAAACACGCTGAAACGCTTGCAATATCGATCTCTTTATGTTCTACTGTGCCACCATTTCCTGTTCAACGAAAACTTGGCAATATCCACTAGGGAAATAACATCTGATTTCAATTTCTGCGTTAACTCGGACACTGAGTGAAAAGTCAATTTAATCAATTCCAATGTTTCCTTATCTTACGGACGACTGGAGGAGAGCATTGAGGCGGGGTTAACAATATTAAATTGTTAATTAATTGAAGAAATTGAGTGAGTCTTAATTTTTTTAAATATATCCATTTGCGATTAAAAATATTGTCGAAGCTCATTTTTTTGCATTTTCTGCGAGGGTTTCGTCAGAGGGAAATTGAAGATTTTTTTATTGATGTAAATGGAAGGCAATATAAACACCAAAATCTTCTGGTTTTATACCCTCGAATGTTACTGTAATATTTATGAAAATATTGATGAACAAAGGGGGATGTGAAATTGCAAAAATTCGAGTTATGCAAATCGTGGCGATAACTCTATCCACAATTATTTAATGGAAAATAAGTTATCCGGCAAAAAATTGTACGACATTTTTTTTGCAAAAATAAATCCACAAAAGACCACTTTATGTTCATTATTTTTGCCTCGCGTGAAAAATAATCTCCACATGAAACCACTAGCCATTCACATTTTTCGGATTGTTCAGGTGGAAGCAATGAATGCGGTATTCATCGAAATGTTTGGTGGCTTTTCCGAGTCTCTATTCCGGCTATGAAATCTCGGACATCATTCGAAAATCCCCAGAATTTTGCATACACAGGAATCGTACAATTTGTGAATTAATATCATTATCATTTCTCCAATTATCGCGGGCAGAATTAATACACATTAAAAATTGTGTCTCACCAAACGAGTATTTTTCGGACAATTTTGAAGAGATTTCAATTATTGCAAACATTTTTTGTTGAATTTTCTAAATAATTACGAAAATTGAAAGAATCGAAGAAGAGAGAGAGTCCGATGTACAGAAAAAAATAATAATTATTGGAGATTATCCAACGTCGCTGACAATAAATTAATTCTCTAGAGTAAAACAACGAAAAAAAAATTGGATTTTAAAAATCAAATAATTCTTTCCAGTCGTTAAAAATTTAGCAAAAATTGTTGTTTTTCTGAGTGTGCACTGAGCGAAAGACGGCTATTGCCGTAAAAAAAATTACTAAACAAAAATTAATGTTCACTTCCAAATAAATAATTGAAAATGACTGATAATAGACGTAATTCTGTAATCCCGGGATATCTGTAATCCCGGGATATCGATTGCATTTTGAAAGCGCGTCCTTATGTCCTCCAATTCAACCGGAAATAGTTCCTCAAGAACAATAGTAGTCACAGGTACAATATGAAAATACCTTCGATTAATTCCTATTTACTGTTATCGATCCAGAACTACAATAGCCCGAGGTGTTTCCTTCCTCGATAAACAGCTAATGGAGAACTAATGGATTTTCTTCGTCTGTAGTTTGGTACAGTTGATTAAATACACCCATTGGCGGACGTCATTAACAAGACAAACTCCTGGCACCTGATCCCTGTTTCGTTGAGTTGAATGGGCGATCGGCCACGGGCTTTTTCACGATATTTGCCTCGTCGGTGAGCGTACATGCGGTCACTATCCGAATAATTGGGGATGGACCTCGTGAATCGATGAGGATAATCACCGGTGGACGTGATCTTCGTGGTCTAACGGGCTTCTAGGATATGAGGGGCTTGATGAGCCATTCGGAAAATCGTCGTGATACCTCTGAACTTCTGATGAGGTTCATCATCAGCCACTGGATCATTTTACGATCCGATCTCGATAAACTCGGCGAGCAATTCAGTCGAGTCTTTTATTCGCTTACACTGACGACTCAATTTTTATTATTCTGGCCCAGTCGAAGGATCAATTGAGTGGAGAGACGGATTTTCAATTTTCCCTTGGGTTGTCGTGATTTATAAATAATTTAAACAAATTTTCTATGGAATTTTTTTAAGGGATTTGGCTAGTGAAAAATCAGAGAAATCCAGAAAATTCGGTGGTAGGTTTTCTTGAATTTTTAGGACAATGAAACCTGAATATAATTTCAGGGGAGGAAAATTCATGGAAATTCAGATTTTACTGAATATTCAGTGTAACGCGGTACTAAATATTCATAATTCTCTGGGAATTCAAGTGCAATGAGGAGTTTTCGTCTTTACACTACTCAAAATTCTGGAATTTTACTGAATTGTCCGTGAAATTTGAAATTTCATGGGTCTCTTACCGCCAACTCAAATTTATTGTCGCTGTCCTTGAAATTAATGGTAAACTCTCCATGAAATTACATTTCTGTTCTACCAGTGACATCGTGAGTTTCAGTCTTCTAAAAAGACAAATAAATTAAAAAAAAATCGCAATTTTAGGGTTGAAAATTTTAATTTCATTTGCCTGACCTTAACTTCAGACTTGAGAACTGTAATTAAAATCTCCGGAGAGGATCAAAGAGGATCAATAAGATCCATGAAAGTTTCAACAACTTCCAGCTGAGAGGTTGAAAAATTTCAATTAAAATTTTTTTTTAACCCAGAGATGGGTTTGGTTTTGTTCTCTCTTGGAAATCAAGAGTTTTAACGCTCTCTCCAATAGAAATTGTGATCCTCCCAACTGATGACGACGAGAAAGAGGAATTTTCTACTTAGAAAGAAGGGAAAAGCCATTCTCAGATATAATCTCCATCAGGACAATTTCTCCGGTCTTGAATTTCTGAAAATAATATCAACGAATTACGAAGGCAAAATCTCATTCCGGCCCTCCCCTCAATTATAATTCAACTCAATTGTGAGTTTATTCAGAGGTAGAATAGTGGAGTCAGGGTTAGATCAACGGGAAAAAGGAACTCGGTAATTGAAGAAAAGAGGCCGGACGTACAAAAGCTCTCAGTATTTCCCCTTCCGTAAGAAATTGATGGAAACGGTTAAATATTCATTGGTACATCAGGGCTCAGGCTTCACAAATTCAAGATCGATAGCATCAACACCCGAACCACCTTCGGTGTATTAAATGTCCAAGTGTAAATGCAGCATTAACGTAATTCAACAGCCGACAACACTCTCGCCGGAAAGTGGGAGAAAATGGAACGCCTTCAATTGGCCATAACTCGGCATCCGTAGAGTGAAATTCAATGATTTTTAATTCATATTAAAGCGCATATTGTCGGCTTCAATATGAAAAAAAATCATCAAATTTCAATCGGCCAATCTCGAGTTATTGACAATTGAATTCGTTCCATTTTACCCCACTCACTCAATTTAATTCAATTTTTCAACAAAATTGCGTGAAAAATATTTATAAAAAATCTTACTCAATGAGCACAATGTTTTGCAACATGTTAATGTTTTTTAACTAAACTCCTCATAAATAAATCATTAGATTTGCGTAAAAAATGGCTGTTAAATCGGTGACAAAATGACAAAAATTTACGAAACTTTAAATTATGTGAACTGTTGAGCTACTTTAAGTCGTCGCATTATCATAAATACTAAGAGCTAACTGACAATATAACTCCAGTGTACAGGCACTTTTGCGCGAAACATGAGGGAAAATAAATAGAACACAAAAACTTGTAAATTCAAGATATCGCGTGTATACATCCGTTACCCTGGCTCTCACCAATTTTCCCATAATAAGTGATGGAATAAATTTACATGGAATAAGAATTAAAGATTTTCCACTTTTGCCATTCCGAAGAGTGAAAAATGAAGACGATAAACGAGTCCACCCATTCGTCGACGGATGGCAGTAAATTTACAATGCAATTGATTATGTTGAGAGCATTCGACACGTGTACATGAGATCCCCTTAGATCCCGAGAATGATTTATTTAGACTTAGACGAATGGGTTTGTGGATTTTTGAATGATTTTGATGATTAAAAATGCCTTTTAATCTGAA
The DNA here is from genome assembly GCA_030522865.1 of Psyttalia lounsburyi. Taxonomy (NCBI): domain Eukaryota; kingdom Metazoa; phylum Arthropoda; class Insecta; order Hymenoptera; family Braconidae; genus Psyttalia; species Psyttalia lounsburyi. Next base: position 1,778 of record JAPYZN010001626.1, on the reverse strand, counting down.
ATTTCCAGAAAAATGAAGCTTCCAGAGCTGCCAGATAGGGAGAAGAGGCTGGAGCTCTTCGGTAAATTCATAAGAACAAAGAAAATAGAACACCTCCAGGGGGAACAGGCGCGGCACGGACCGGAGCCAGTACATCCCACAGACTCCAAACAGAAATTACAGGTAAAAAATTCAAGGGAAAATCAACAACTCCGACAACATCAGTTCCATTGTTATCTCATGAACCGTTGGGAATAAATTACTGACCAAAAATATTTCGCGTACAAATGTAAAATTTATTTACCCCTCACTAAAAATTCTCTAGACGTGTCCATAATTTTTGCTGACAATAGTAAATTGTTCCGGGGGGTTGGGCAATTTTTACTGGACTTCAAAAATACTATTACCAAAGGAAAGGGTTTTTTTGACGGAAAAAAATTCTCCTCGTGTATTTTTATAAAAATCACAGGCTTTTTTTTCTAGAACTTTTGGGATTAATTTTGTAATTGTGCGAATGTGTGAAACACACATTAGTCCCAATTATGATTCTCATCCAGATAGGAATATCTCGAGTGAATCTGGCACATGTGAATTGTCCCCCACCGTAGCCTGAGCACTAGCAATTAATCCCCAACGTTCCGTCATTACCGTGACACATTTCCAATTAATCCGATATCACGGGTAAATTGATGTCTCAACTTCACATACCAAACACATATACATGAGCAAAATCGTGACCAGTCGATTTCACTTCACACGCAATGGACAACATTCCGACTCTACTGTTATGGACAATCAGTCAAAAAAAAGTGAATAATTTGCCAGTTATGAAAATTCGATGAGTATTTTTATCGATAAAACGCGTGACTTTAAACTTTATTGACACATCAACAATACAAGAGAAAAAATCCAGTGAAAATTGCCGTTCCGCTAAAATTACTGGACCGCTTCAGTAAAATTTATTGACTGCTTACGAAAAATTATCGAGGAATGCGATAAGAATAATCGGTCAGTAAAATTTCTTTACCCCTCAGTACAAATTGTCTCGTGTGCAGAATTGTTGCTAACGATAGAGAATTTAACCAAACCAAACGGTAATTGTTACTAAAAAATTTCTCCCCCCAGTAGGTATAAAATGGGCTCTAGATTTTTATTAAAAACGAATGGACCGCCGACTTTTGTCAGTAGCGCACTCAATTTTATAATATTCAGTGTTATTTAGTCAGCATTTTCACAACTTCCGGGAAAGCAGAAATTTACAATTCAGAGTGGAGTAATGGTGCCCAGAGTAATAAAAAAAAAAAAACACTCCATTTCTCTCTCCCGTAATTCCTCTTTCATGCCCCGCAACTGTAATTTCCCCCTTCCAGCGCTTGTTTTCCCACGAAATTCGTATTTACGGGTATTACCATTCCCCAGTCGAGCAAACAATCAATTGTTTTATTTTTTCTCAGCACGTGAGGTCACCCTTCTAGTCGCTGAAAACTTCGGGAGGAAACTGTACTACTCAGCGGTTATCACCAAAAAACTTTCCCAATATCCCACCGAGTGCATGTATGGATTTTTTTTTTTGTTCTCTAGTGTTCGGCGAACACTCGGTGATTACAATCCCGAAGATAATTTAGAATTCCGACGCCAAAGCTAAAGCCAAAATTGAATTATCCAAAGTGATTTGTAAAGTGATTCCCCTCGCCGGATGTAAATCGAAATTTTCGTCAATTAAATAAGATTGTTTGCCCTCGTTTAAGCCACTTTACCCCCCGAAAAAATTATTTATCAAATACTGCTGAAAAATATTA
>JAPYZN010001625.1:0-17613 GCA_030522865.1 Psyttalia lounsburyi | reverse complement strand
TGCTTATCAACCTCACCTTCGGCTCAGCTGATAATTCTGCCCGTGGGCAAGGGTCCTTTATTTTACCTCCCTAGGTTAGAAATATACTATTAATGATTTAACAATTATTGGCAGATATTCACCTGGAAAATGATTCTGCAATAATTCCACAGGGCACACAGTCATATCGAGCTGATCGACGTGATGCTGGCTGAAATATCCAAACTTAAGATTCCGATGAATGTGAATAGTCCCACGAGTTGGACTGAGCGTTCCCGTTATAATCTTCAGCAATGTTGTCTTCCCCGCTCCATTCTCCCCAACAATACAAATCCTTGATTGAAGTGTGGCAGTGAGATTGACACCCGTAAAAATGTAGTCACTACTCTTCGACGTTTCATAACGAAATGAAACTTCATTCAACTGGAGAATCGGCGGACTGAGAGGAATAACGTCTGGAAATCTGAGAGTGACCTCGGCCTCCTTCTCCACAGCTTTGAGCTCCGGCAATTTCTCCAACATCTTAATCTTGCTCTGCACACTGGAGGCACGATTGGCATTATATCGAAACCGATCGATGAACTCCTGGACATGTGCTCGTTTCGCCTGCTGGGCTTCGTACTCCCTCTGCGCATTTTTCTCTCTTTCTCCTTTGGTCTTCTCGAATTGCTCGTAGTTCCCCCGATAGGCCTCAATCTTCTGGCCCTTGAGATAGAGAATATCGGTAGGTACCGTATCGAGGAAGTTTCTATCGTGGGAGACGACAAGCAACGTAGTAGGCCAGCACTGCAGATACTTTTCCAACCAGAGAATGGCTTTGATGTCCAACATGTTTGTGGGCTCATCGAGTAGGAGAAGATCAGGTCTTGAGAAGAGAGCCCTTGCCAGTGCTAATCTCATCCTCCAGCCGCCTGAGAAGGCTTTAGTAGGCCAGGATTGTCTTTCCACCGAGAATCCCAGCCCCGAGAGAATTGCCCCAGCTCTCGAGGGGGCCTTCTCCACCTCAGCTGTCTGCATAGCTTCGTAAACCTTGGTCAGCTCCTCTCCAAGTGTATCACTCTTGCCCCCCTCCTTCTCTATCAACGCCTGGAGTTCTGCCTCACGACTCAATAGAGCACTCCTCTCAGTATCAGATTCAAGAACTGAATTGAGGGCTGATGTGTCATCACCAGCTACTTCTTGCTCAACATGCAGCACTCGAACGTGCGAGGGTATCCTCAATTGTTTATTGGAAATCATTCGTAGAAGGGTTGTCTTTCCGAGTCCATTTCGCCCGATCAGACCGTAACGACGACCAAAGGCCAGGGTTAGGTCAGCTCCTTGGAGAAGAACTCGATCGCCATATGCAACGTCAAAGTTCTCGATTCTGATGTCCTGGGTTTTGTTAGTCCCTCCTTTGCTCTCCATCCGGCTCTCCTTTTTACTCATCATCTGGCTGGCACTGGCTGTGTCCCCCGACTGATTCGCTACTAAATTATTCTTGCTGGGGTTCGAATCCTGACCAGTTCGTTTCTCCTGCTTTTGTTGGAGCTTTGCCTCCGCCTTTTCCAGCTTTTTTGCGTCCACTTTCATCGTGTCGTCCCTTGTCGTCACCCAGATACTCTTGATTTGTTCCACTTGCTCCTCCAGAGTTGCTGCCATAGCTCCCAAATGGACTGGGGCATTTAGGACTTTGTTCATCCCATTTTTACGCTTTTCCTGCAGATTTTCGTCTCCACTATTGGTCGTACCTTTCAACATCGCTAGGAGCGTCTCGCATATTTGCCTGTTTGATTAAAAAAATATATCTTTCATTATCATTGCTCCTCTTTTCCCATTAAAAACCCTAATTACATATAGGCCCTGAACCCGTAAAATCCATCTTTATCCACAAAACATGTTTTTTCATAGTTCATGCAACTTTCTGCTCAAAGAATCATATGGAATTGGCAATCACTCGCTCCCTGCCGTTAATTAAATTAAGTCAAAACGTGTACAGACCTAACCTCGTTTTCAGGTTTGTCAGCTACCTCATGCAACACCTGTCCAATGGCCTCGTACACCTCCTCCCCATCCTCAAAGTCATCCTTTGAACTGTCAAGAATACCTGAACGACAAAAAAAACCCAGAGAACATTGTCATCAGACAAATACTGAGAAGAAACAGATGAATAAATCGATTTCGAGGTTATCACTTGACAGTACCCTCGACATAATGATACAACTCATCGTCTATAGTTGGAAATTGACTTCTGATATAATCACCACAGGCTGCCATACTCAAATCGAGCTGACACTAGCTGTCACTCACACCTATCGACGTATACAATATTTACAATTGGCGATGGTCTGCGTATTGAAATTTTTGGAAACCTCGATATAAGACGATTATAGTTTGTGCCTGTGTCTGTGTCCCGCCCCCCCTCCCCCTCTCTGGACTCGGAGATTTCATAATTAGTTGGCGATAGAATCGAAAGGGGGAAAATTCATTCCATGGAATTGATATCAATGAGGCCTTGCACCTGAGCCCAAGAAAATGTCTCAATGCTATTTTAACGTTGAAAATACCTCGCCATCTTGATGCTGTCAAGGAGCAAAGGAATTTCGTGACGATAGAACAATGTGTATGTGTGTGCAAGGAGTCGCAGTACGTACGGCCTGGATTGACGTTTACTCCCCAGCAGCCAATGTTTTGATTCATCCAGTGAATTAACATACCTATATATTTCCATTAATTTTCAATCGCTTGCGCAATAGACAACACAATTTTTTCAAAAAAACGAACAGTATTACCGTTGCCGAGGAAATACCGAGGGAATGATTCTCTGAGAATGAAAATTGGCGTGAGTTTTTACTGGTAAACGAAAAAAAGAAAAAAAAAAAAATTACGCATGAGGAGAGGAGATTTACTGATAACTGCTGATGGTTGACGAGCGTGGCCAGTTGTAACAATTGCATCGGTATTTTCAATAACAACGTGTTGTTTTGATGCATTGAGGGGAGATTTTGTGGTATTAACAATTGAATTGGTAAAATGGCCACTGATGGAAAGGAGTCTGACACTGAGGACCACGAGAGACCAGCCCCAGCTAAGAAACAATGCATGAAAATTGGAAACAGTCAGGATGAAATGGTACATGAGGTCGATTATGTAAGGGTATTTGCCATAATTATTGGTGTGCTACTGTACCTTGAGGATTTTTATATTGTCGAAGCTTTTCGCATGATTTTAAGAATGTCCTCATATTTTTATTTCTCATTTAAAAGTACACCAGAGATGTCTCATCAACATTGAAACTTTGAAGGTACCAAACATGCCAATAGCACAATTGGCGAAAGCACCCTTAATTGATTAAAGTAGAGGAAGGTATGGTAAAGTGGACACTCCAGTTATTTTTTAGACATTCAAGAGTAATTAATCAATTTAACAATTCATTGCAGGGATCGTCAAAAAATTCTGAAGTGTCTGATTTGTCTTGCCCCTCCAATGTCACGTAAACAAATTCCAGAATTCTGATTAAATATGTCATTTAATTTCCTTGCAGATCCATCAAACATCCAGAGATGCTGCTCCCGAGGTTGAAACTGAATTCGAGAGAACTGAGAGACTCATACGAGAGAAATTGCGGAGATGGCAGGCCTGCCAGATGGCCAAGGGCGTAGTTGACAACACAATAAATCGTGTTATGGAGAACTACACCCTGGGGCCACAAGTCGACTCCTCGCAGTTTCGGTTGTTCCGGGGTGCCGATATGGAGGACACTGCAGTTACAATGGCAATAAGAAATCACGGTCTCGTGCATTCAGGACAGTTTGAGGACAAGAGTGATATCTACCAGAATTTGTCGCACTCTGTGGAGAGGGACGAATTCTCCGAGTCTAAGAGCTTCGGTATTCCCCTGGGCGCCACCTCGTCCAAGGTGATGTCATCGAGTGGAATTGCCAATTGCGAGGAGAGCCTGAAAGACAAAATTGACGATGGAGGGGACGAGCAGGACTTCCTGGAGCGAGCAGTTGCTGAGGCAATAAAAATAAAAGGGCTGAGTGCACTCAGTGTTGACTACGGTTGAAAATCAACAGCTGATCGGGGAATATCAATAATTGTTATTATTTTTTTTTTTGAGTCGCATTCCAGTCGTAAACAGCCTATAACATTGTATTCTTAAGGCCCATTTTCTCAACCTCTTTCTATCCTACTCAATGGTAATTAATTGCAAATGAATTGATTTGGAGAGTTCGCTGTGGGAGAATGTTATGTACATTTATGGAATACTGAAGAATTCAACTGAGAAAATTAAACGCTTGAACTGAATGGTTAAAACTGTAGTCCTCTCATGCCATAGAAAGAAAAATGAAAAAAACTGTGAAAGCTTCGTTCCTATTGTACTGTCAGCAGATAAATATTGACGAGAATATTCTTGTATCACATGTAATGCGTATGTTATATTTATTTCTATAACGCCGTTGATGAATTAGTATGATTATTATTTCAGGTAAAGTTTGGTCATGTTCTTTTTGGTGGGTTTGTGCTTGCTCTGAATAAAGAAAGCCAACTAAAATCAACGACGAGTTATTCAAGACAGCAATGATGTAAATAGTTGCAGAGATTAACGTGAGGCCATGTAATGCAATACAAAAGAATCCTCAATAAAAATTCAAAACCTTATCAGAATGTCTGGCGTAAGTGGATTTATTTATGCTTGCCGATCGAAAGGAATTCTTTTAGGATGCATCATAGTGGCAGTAATCCAGGGGTTCGCTGTGCACCTGCACTTGCGGAATTCTTGGAAAAAATCTTGCTATGGTGCATTTGCTGCGGAGTCCCTTGAGGTTTGGAGAGCACTGTGAAAGGAGGAATGTTGAAAGGGGATTTGTGGAGTTGACGTTGTTGAAGAAAGCGGGAAAAAATGAAGAACTGTGGATTCAGTTGAATGGGACGATGTCCAGAACATTCGCCATTATTTCCAAGTGAAATTGGAGAATCAGATAATCGAGAGATTTCAGTGGTCCCAGTTGGAACAAACGAACGAAAAGATGGGGGATCTCAGGATGTCCTGGGGGCCACGGAAAATGTCGAAATATTGGAAGGTCAGGGTCAACTGTGGAATGGTCGTTGTTTCTGATGAAGACAGCCATTGACGCCTACTCAATCAAACGAGCAGGAAATGTTCGTCGAAAATACGTTAAAATAGAGACGAAAAAAATACTTCAGCTCTCGGAAGCCAAAGGATTCGTCAAAAGACGAAAAAATTGACAAGTCAAGGGAATCCAGTGAAACCAAAACAAAAGCTCAGGTTTTTGTGCTGGAATAAAATCATATTCTCTCAGTCGTCAGGAAAAAAAAAGAGAAAATGAAAACAGAGTGGGTCTAGGGGTGTCCGGGGCGCCACGAAAAACACTGTCGAACGACGGAAGGTGGGGGGCAAGTGTCGAATGGAATAAACTCGGTGGTGCCAAAGGGATGGAGCGGGGAAGACGAAAAGAGGCGAATATAGTACAAAGTACGTTGAGAAAGAGAGAGGTCTGCAGTACGGTAGTAACCGCAGCCAAGGTGAACTGTGAGAACCGAAGCCCCCCTACACGCACGCACACACACACACGCAACGAACGTACATACAGGCCCAACTTCTCTCTCTTCGTGAAGCTCACGACATACGTGTGTAATTTAGGTGGTATTGGTTGAACCAAAAAGCCGAAGCAGCCGAAGGTGAAACGCCGAATACTCAGTATTGCCGAAGTCTGCCGAACGTTTTACCGAGGCAGCGTGAGCATCTAGTAACGCCGTTAATGTCGCATTTACCCGCCGTTTTTATCCACGTTTGTCGTTGAATTGTCAATAATTAGTGGTCTAAATAATAAATAAAGTGTATCGGCGATGGCGTCAGACGAGGAGGTAGAGGAGAGTTACGCAGGTATGTCGGTATAATCATTGTAATCGTGTGATTAGCAGCAGAATTTTTTTTTTTTTTGTTGAAAACCAAGGCTTGCTCTCGCTCCGGCACCAAGCACTTGGGTACTTGCCTATCTGCCTGCGGGACACGCAGGGGAGGACGCGCGCTTTTCGTACGATGGCTGCCATGTCAATTGGTCCTTTGCAATTTTTCATTATTTAATGCTGTCGATTTTATCATTTGTCAATTCGTATGGCTAATCAATGGTGATATTGGGTATGGCTGCTGTTGCCGGTGTTTTGCCGTTGTTGGAGGGATTCGGGGTGATGACTCCGCATTTCCATAGTCATACAGAATTTTTTTTTTTATTCCTTGTCAAATCGGCCACTGAGAAAACTGGTGCACCATTACAATACTCTCGTGTCGACCTCCAATAATTTTTTTTCTCCTTTTTGGGGCCGCTTTGTGTTGTCGCATATCGATTGACGAGCTTTGCTCCAACTTTTTTTTATGAGTTTTATATTTTTGGAGGCTGGATGGTTGTGAGGGCTTTCATGTTATTGGGAGATTTTGGTTGTTGGTAATGCTAGAGTAGGTTGTGGTCAATGTTTATTGGAGTTCACTGGGCATTTTGAGCTTTCTTGAATCAATCAAGTACAGTAATCGTAGGCACCACGAGGATTCAAGAATCTTGTTGAAGGCAAAACAAATATTTATTTACAAGGAAATATTAAAATTGTTGTGTACTCCAGGTATTAGACTAATATTGCTGGGGTAAATGGCAAATGAGTAGTGGCTGATGGCTTGTTAATTTTTCCGGGAATTCAATTGTTGGAGCAGCAAAAAAAATTATTCTTTTCTTTACTTTGGCCATGCCAACCTATATACTATGTGCTCACATCGACACACACATACGCAAATACACTCGTCCATATATTTGCCTACGTGTAATTAATGAAATTGCATTGATTCGTAATAAAAAATATGGCGACAAGATCTGTCGATGTGCAATGCAATGATGAGAAATTATTTAATTTTTTGGAGTCCCTATTGAATTGAATTTCTTTTGTTAATGTCAAGTTCAGGCACTGCAAACGTATCAAAGAAAACGAGATTGGTGAGTGGTAGTACGTTCGCCCTTCCAAAGAAAATGGCGGCGACCGCACACTTGCACAAAGCATTCATGAGACGCGGATTAACTAAAAAAAGATAATATTTCTCATATTTTTTGGGAAATTGTCATTTCTCTTCTGCGACTTTTTTCCTTATTTTTGCGATTGGATGAATATCGTGGGATTACTGGCGATCCTGTCGTACTGACAACTCCACTAATATTTCCAACTGTGATTACTAAGTCATTATTAATGACTTGGTAATCCCAGGAAGAAATGACAATCCTGATGTATTTTCAGGGACTTTCTCCAGGTTTTCTCATTGAAAAAATCGGATGAAAAATACCGATTGTCACGTGATTCACTTTATTACGAATGCCACAAATATATCGGTGTCATAATTAATTATTAATGACTCGGTAGTTACAGGGGAACGTGACAATTCCAATTAATTTTCAGGGATTTTTCCCCAGATTTTCCTCATTACTAAAAAAATCACGCAAATATTGCGTATTTGCGAATTTCACGGCTGATGAATTAATAATTTCGTAATCCCAGGGGAAGATGACGTGGAGGAGTCCAATGCAACAGTAGCTAACGTTGCTCAACCCCTCGACGGCTCGTCGGACGCTGAAGAATCTCAACGACTTGTAAGTTGAATATTCCAGTTAAATTATCAGAATATGAAATCTCCATTAGTCCCCAGATTACTCAGATAACCCTATAGCCAAATCCCAATTTGTTTGAAATATTTACATTGTCTTGTAAAGAAATTTGGCGATTATTTTCGTATGATTAAATACCGGAATAAAAATAAATCGATGAATTTTCCTCAGGAAGAGGATGACGACTACGAGCCGGAGGAGCGTAAAAAGAAAAAGGGCAAGAAGCGAAAAGCCAGAAGTGAGGACAAAAAGGGAAAGAAGAAGAAAAAGAAGAAAAAATCAGACTCAGGGGATGAGAGTGATTATGGGGGCGGTGGGGGTGGTGGTGTTGGTGAGGTGGTTGATGGTGGTGGTGGTGAGGACAGTGATTACGCGAGCAATCGTAAGAGTAGAAAATCATCGTCAAGGAAATCGTCGAGTCACAATGCATCGACAGCCCAGGCCCAGGAGCCGGCCACGGGAATGCCAACGATTGAGGAAGTTTGCAGTACATTTGGCCTGACGGATGTGCCAATTGAGTACACTGACGCTGATTTCCAGAATCTAACGGCTTACAAACTATTTCAACAGCACGTGAGGCCAGCACTAGCTAAAGAGAACCCGAAAGTGCCGATGTCAAAGCTGATGATGCTGGTGGCAGCAAAATGGCGTGACTTTTTGGTGCTCAATCCCCATACACAGCCGGACACAGAAGTATCGATGTCAAATGCAGAGGAGGAAAACAGAAGTGCCAGATCGAGTCGTGGAGCACCAGTCCAGGAGATCGATGAGGACGAGGAGGAGGACGAGGACAGCGATCGCAAGAGAAAGTCCCGTGGCTCGAGGGCCAAGAAGGGGAAGAAGGCGTCGAAGGTGCCGACACTCAAGATCAAGCTGGGAAAACGTAAACGTGGTAGCTCGGACGAGGAGGCCGAGGGGAGTGTAGCGGGATCGGACAGAGACTCTGATATGGAGTTTGAGCAAATGTTGGCCGATGCCGAGGAGGCACCTGGGGGCGAGGGAAGTACTAAGGGTCACGAGGACGTAGCTCCCGAGACTCCCGCAGAACCGCCAGTTCGCAGGAAGGCTAAAACTAAGATTGGAAATAAGACTAAGAAGAAAAAGAAGACCAAGACCACCTCCAAATTCCCAGATGGAGAGGAAAGTATCCAAGTTTAATTGAGTATTCAGTAATGGAGGCATAGACACTATTGTAATGTAATTCATAGACTCTGAAATTGAAAACAGTCATCCAAATTTTGAATAGTATTTTACCCAACTTCGTCCACTACTGAACTTCCTCACTCAGTAAATTGACTTCACCATAATAATTTCAAATTATTATTACAGCAGACCGATCACCAGGACTACTGCGAGGTTTGTCAGCAAGGCGGTGAGATCATTCTCTGCGACACTTGCCCCAGGGCGTACCACTTGGTGTGCCTCGAACCCGAGTTAGAGGAGACCCCCGAGGGAAAATGGAGTTGTCCCCACTGCGAAGGCGAAGGTATTACAGGTACCTTAATTAAAATTCCTATCCCTACATCCGCCCCATTAGAATTTTTCTATTATTTGAGTCCTCCATTTTCAGCCCGAAAGGGAAGATTTTTTATTTCATCTCCAGTTATTGAACAAACAATCACGTACGACGAAATCGTTTGAAGATGTTGTATGGGGCATGGTTACCTGGTAATTCCATATGGAATTCTATATCATCGCCAAATTATATTCTGATATTATTATCGTTATTAGTATTATCAGTCTTAGGGAATTCGGAAAATTTACCAAGTCCTAGTTCTTATAGAATTATCTGCATATGAATTACGTATAAAAATTATCGTAATATCACAGAGGGAAGAGCGAGGCAGAGAATCACATTTTACTTATCTCATGGCCTGGGGGCTATTGTCTTTCGAACATTATCTCAATCATTTTCTCCTTTCTACAGGCCTATCTTGTAAAATATCACATTAGAGTCTTTAATAACTACCGTTGGACTATTGAAAGAAAATAAAAATCAGCGTTATTATGGGGCGTTTTCCATCTTGAAGGTGGAAGAAAAAAATAAAAAGAAAAACTCCGCGATTTCGAACAATTTAGACATCCTTCGAATGGTAGTTCACCCACTACCTGGAGCATCTGTTGCCCCTGAATGTTCACAACGAAAAAAAGAAAAACAATTCATCCGTGTTCACTTAAATTCCATCGATACCTAACTTGCCCCTGCGTTGAACCTGTAGAATTTCCTACGGAATCATCCCCTGCGAGAGGTCCAATAAAACATCTCTACGATTTTATCATACATTCACACTCTCCCTAAATTAACTAAAAAAAAAAAATGCACTACTAAAGGTGCAGCTGAGGACGACGACGAGCACATGGAGTTCTGTCGAGTCTGCAAGGACGGTGGCGAGCTCCTCTGCTGCGACAGCTGCACAAGCGCCTACCACACGCACTGTCTGAACCCACCTCTCTCCGAGATACCGGACGGCGACTGGAAGTGTCCAAGATGTTCCTGTCCCCCTCTGACAGGCAGAGTCGCTAAGATTTTAACCTGGAGATGGAAGGAGAGCACAGAGAGTCCCTCGGAGGAGCCTTCCACCAGCAAGGCGGCTCCCAAGCCACGAAGAACTCGTGAGTTCTTCGTCAAATGGGCAGAGATGTCGTATTGGCACTGCGACTGGGTGACTGAGCTTCAGCTGGACGTGTTCCATCCCCTAATGTTCAGAAATTACTCGCGAAAGTTCGACATGGACGAGCCACCAAAGCTGGAGGAGCCGCTGGACGAGAGTGATAGTCGAGTGAAGCGTCTTCTTGCTGTTGATAATGCAGGTAATCGTGATGAGACAGCATTGGAGGAGAAATTCTATCGTTACGGGGTGCGTCCCGAGTGGCTGGTGGTTCATCGAGTGATAAATCATCGTTATCAGAGAGATGGAAGAGCCGCTTATCTCGTTAAATGGCGAGAACTGGGATACGATCTGGCCACGTGGGAGGACGAGCACGAGGACATACCCGGACTGAAACAAGCGATCGACTACTACCAGGATCTGCGAGCGGCCAATAGCCTTGAGGGAACCACCTCGAGAAAGGGAAAGAAGGGCAAAGGCAAGAAATCAAAGACACGGGAGCTCATTGACGACGAGGAGAGAGCCCCAAGACGTTATACACCACCTCCTGAGAAGCCCACAACCGATTTGAAGAAGAAATACGAGAGACAGCCAGACTATCTGGACATCACTGGCATGCAGCTGCATCCTTATCAGCTGGAGGGTCTCAACTGGCTGAGATACTCCTGGGGCCAGGGCATCGATACAATTCTAGCTGATGAGATGGGTCTCGGGAAGACCATTCAAACCATTACTTTCCTCTATTCACTTTACAAAGAGGGACACTGCAAGGGACCTTTCCTGGTCTCTGTTCCCCTCTCCACAATCATCAATTGGGAACGTGAGTTCGAGACCTGGGCCCCTGATTTCTACTGCGTCACGTATGTCGGTGATAAAGACAGTCGAATCGTCATTCGTGAGAATGAATTGTCCTTTGAGGAGGGTGCTGTGCGTTCGGGTCGTGCGTCCAAAATTCGCTCATCACAGATTAAATTCAATGTTCTATTGACTAGCTACGAACTCATCTCAATTGATTCTGCATGTTTGGGATCGATCGACTGGGCTGTTCTGGTTGTTGATGAGGCCCACAGACTCAAGTCCAATCAGTCGAAATTCTTTAGGCTACTGGCATCCTACAACATTGCTTATAAGCTATTGCTCACTGGTACACCTCTTCAGAATAATCTCGAGGAGCTCTTCCATCTCCTGAATTTCCTCTGTCGAGACAAATTCAACGATCTGTCTGCATTCCAAAATGAATTCGCTGATATTTCTAAGGAGGAGCAAGTAAAAAAGCTCCACGAGATGTTGGGGCCACACATGCTGAGAAGATTGAAGGCCGATGTGCTCAAGAACATGCCGAGTAAGTCCGAGTTCATTGTTCGTGTGGAGCTATCTCCAATGCAGAAGAAATATTACAAGTACATATTGACGAGAAATTTCGAGGCCCTCAATCCAAAGGGTGGCGGCCAGCAGGTGTCTCTGTTGAATATCATGATGGACCTGAAGAAGTGCTGCAATCATCCGTACTTATTCCCTGCTGCCTCTCAAGAGGCGCCAACCGGACCAAATGGAAATTACGAGAGTTCTGCCTTGATAAAAGCCGCTGGCAAGCTCGTCCTCTTGAGCAGAATGCTCAAGAAATTGAGGGACGATGGCCATCGTGTCCTCATCTTCTCCCAGATGACGAAGATGTTGGACATTCTCGAGGATTACCTCGAGGGTGAGGGCTACAAGTACGAGAGGATTGATGGTAACATCACTGGGACACAACGTCAAGAGGCTATTGACAGATTCAATGCACCTGGTGCTCAGCAATTTGTATTTCTACTGTCAACTCGTGCTGGTGGTCTTGGTATTAATTTGGCAACAGCCGACACTGTGATAATCTACGATTCCGACTGGAATCCACACAATGATATTCAGGCTTTCTCTCGAGCCCACAGAATTGGTCAAGCTAATAAAGTCATGATCTATCGATTTGTCACGAGAAATTCAGTGGAGGAGAGAGTAACGCAGGTTGCCAAACGAAAGATGATGCTGACGCATTTGGTGGTGAGACCGGGAATGGGAGGTAAGGGTGCTAACTTCAGTAAACAGGAGCTGGATGATATCCTGCGCTTCGGAACTGAGGAGTTGTTCAAGGAGGAGGAGGGCAAGGAGGACGAGGCAATTCATTATGACGACAAGGCAGTCGCTGAGCTCCTGGATCGCAGCAAAGAGGGTATCGAGCAGAAGGAGAACTGGGCAAATGAGTACTTAAGCTCCTTCAAAGTTGCCTCCTACGTTACCAAGGAGGGGGAGACAGAGGAGGAGGCGGATACCGAGATTATAAAGCAGGAGGCGGAGAATACGGATCCAGCATACTGGATCAAACTCCTCAGGCATCATTACGAACAGCAGCAGGAGGACATCGCCAGGACCCTTGGCAAGGGTAAACGTGTGCGCAAGCAGGTCAATTATAATGATGGAGGAGTCACTGGAGATCAGGGGGCACGTGACGATCAACCCTGGCAAGAGAATTTGTCGGATTACAACAGTGATTTCAGCGCACCCAGTGATGATGATAAAGAAGATGATGACTTTGATGAGAAGGGAGATGGGGACTTGTTGTCGAGGAGGAGTAGACGACGATTGGAGAGACGGGATGAGAAGGATAGGCCATTGCCACCGCTACTTGCCAGAGTTAACGGAAATATTGAGGTTTGTCATCGGAGGGTTTACTATTTGCTTTGTTTTTTTTTTTATCAAATGGGAGAATTCTCATTTTTTATCGTGAGGCTTAACTGGATGCAATTCTTCTTCTCTTCAGGTTCTAGGATTCAATGCGAGACAACGAAAGGCCTTCCTCAACGCAATAATGCGTTATGGAATGCCCCCTCAGGATGCCTTCAACTCTCAATGGTAAGTTGACAGGATTAATTCTCTTAGTGACTTCGCCTCTTCTCCCTCAATAAAAAAATCAAATCCATTCAGAATGAGAATTATAGTCTGGACTGCTTCTATCTGTAGGTTGGTGCGAGACCTAAGGGGCAAATCGGAGAAGAACTTCAAGGCCTACGTCTCCCTCTTCATGAGACACTTGTGCGAACCAGGTGCTGACAATGCAGAGACATTCGCTGATGGGGTCCCCAGAGAAGGACTCAGCCGTCAGCACGTGCTCACGAGAATCGGTGTAATGTCCTTGATTCGAAAGAAAGTGCAGGAGTTTGAGCACATCAATGGGTACTATTCGATGCCGGAAATGATTAGAAAACCAGTGGAGCCAGTCAAGTCAGATGGTGTGGCTGTGGCGGCGGCAGCAGCTGCTGCCGGTACAATAGCAACTACTACAGCGTCTGAGGCTGCAACGTCAACAATCACGAGCACAAGTACAACTGCACCGACTTCTAGCATCCCAAGTCCAACGTCTACATTGGCACCCACTAGCACATCTCCATCCACCAGCACACCCACGAGTTCCTCGTCTGCAGTACCGGCTGCTACGATGTCCAGTGACACAAAGTCCTCGGTCGAGGAGGACGGAAAAGAGATAAAGGAGGAGATCAAGGAAAAGGAGTCTGGATCAGAATCTAAAGAACCAAAAGAGGAGGTGAAAGAAACCAAGGAAGCAGCTGATGCATCCAGTGACAAAGATATTAAACCGAAGGAAGAGGAGAAGAGGGAGGAAAAGACGCCAGACTCGGAGAGCTCTGAGAAGGAGAAGGATCAGTCCGTGGACCCTAAATCTGATAAAGCCGTCAAGGCTGATGAGAAGTCAGACGGTGAATTCAAACTCAAGACCGAGCCCGAGGAGGACGTGGTTATCGTCAAGGACGATGAGGAAGAGGGCGAGAAGAAGGAGGAGAAAGATAGCAAGGACAAGGAGAGCAAGGAGACAGAGGTCGAAGTCAAGCCAAAACGTAAATTCATGTTCAATATTGCTGATGGTGGTTTTACAGAGTTGCACACACTCTGGTTGAACGAGGAGAAGGCAGCGGTGCCTGGTCGAGAGTACGAGATATGGCACAGAAGGCATGATTACTGGCTGCTAGCTGGTATTGTAACTCATGGCTACGGTCGCTGGCAGGACATCCAGAATGACATAAGATTTGCAATCATCAACGAGCCCTTCAAGATGGACGTCGGCAAGGGAAATTTTTTGGAGATTAAGAATAAATTTTTGGCGAGACGTTTCAAGCTTCTCGAGCAGGCCCTCGTTATCGAGGAGCAGTTGAGGAGGGCTGCTTACCTTAACCTCACTCAGGATCCAAATCATCCAGCGATGAGCCTGAATGCGAGATTCGCCGAGGTGGAGTGTCTCGCTGAGTCCCACCAGCACCTCAGCAAGGAGAGCCTGGCTGGCAACAAACCAGCCAATGCAGTTCTCCACAAGGTTCTCAACCAGCTCGAGGAGCTCCTCTCAGACATGAAGTCAGATGTTTCACGTCTACCAGCCACTCTCGCACGTATTCCACCAGTTGCTCAGCGTCTCCAGATGTCAGAGCGATCGATTCTCAGTCGATTGGCCGCAACTGCACCTGGAGGTGGCAGCAGTCAGACCGGCCAGGCTGCCCTACTGGCTCAACAGTTTCCAGCTGGTTTCTCGGGAGGTCAATTGCAAGCCACTTTTGCGGGGGCTGCCAATTTCGGAAACTTTAGGCCACAGTATTCCGTACCGGGACAGCCACCACAAGGTTTTACAGATTTCATTCAATTAGATAAACAGAGCACTGGTCGATCAGTTTATAGTTAACGTCAATAGTATTGGGCCTGATGGCCATCAGCAGTTTGCAAAATGCCAAAATAATTGAATTTTTTTTACAAAATTTATCAGGCGAATTTTTTACGCGAACACAAGAACTAAATGCTGTATGCCTAATTGACCTTGTACTGACATTTCTTTTTTTTATTTCAGCTTAAACTGGTGCAGAAGAGATTTCTGAATGAAACAATTCGAGGTATCCGTGGCGCAACCGAAATTGACCAAAAGGACGATAGAAAACCAATTATTTGCGCGATGTAATTTTATTTTTGTGAGAATCACAATGACTAGTTGAATTTTCACTAGGTAAGGACCTAAGAATTAACAAAAGAACGAAAAAAAAAATGGGAAACGCTACATATAATACGTACCAATAAACAAAAAAAAATCACAATTTTCCTGTATTTATTATCTGTACATTTGGCGTCAAATATCAGCAAAAGTTGAATGAAAATTTAATGGACACAAATCACTTTTTGTATGGATAACATTTGTTATCATAGAATGAACAAAGAAAAAAAAAGGGAAAATACTTTGACTAGATTGTCTCGGCAGAGATGTCTGCCGGGAAGCAGTCGATTTATAATCGTTTCATCAAACTGATAACGCTTAGTTGATAATCATTATTTACATGAAGAAAATTGATTTATTTAAGAAATGCATTTAAGTGAATTTGACAATTGTAGGAAATTTAATAAGTCAATGAAGAACACTCGATATAATTTATTCGCTTGTTCATTGATACTATTTTTTTGTAAGCAAGTAGTTTCTACTCGTCGATAATTTTGATTTAAACTCTACAATCATGAATTCATTGTAAAATATTTTGAAAAAATACAGTTTTGGTTGACATTCGGTCGGACACTTAAGTAGATAGAATTTAATATGGGGATAGGCATGTAAGACCTTTTCTTTTTCTCTCTTTTTTTTTCACCTCCCTTCGGTTTTGTAATAACTAATCCAAGTCTCCGGGGCCCCGTAACATATTTGTATCGATCACTGTGAAATACTTATTCGCGATTGGGAGTCAATTTCCAATTGATATTAATGCCTGCATAATATTATTACACAATTCGACACATGTAACGAAGAAAATCAATCCCTTCAAGACAACTTGACATTGTAAATTTTCTCTTTCACCCTCTGATTCTGCTTTTCTCTCATACTTTTAACATATGTATACATTTTTTTTACGAGTGCGGGAGTAAATAAATAAAAATTTTGTCTTGCTCCGAATATTATTTCTCCTCTGTGAAGACTAGTGCGACGTGAATGATGTTTTTTTTTCATAGAGTTTAAATTTTAAAAATGCGTGAATGTTTATTATCATTGATTTTATGCAGAAGCGAATGGACAATTTTCTTCCATGGGAGTGAGGAGAAAAATC
The DNA here is from genome assembly GCA_030522865.1 of Psyttalia lounsburyi. Lineage (NCBI taxonomy): Eukaryota > Metazoa > Arthropoda > Insecta > Hymenoptera > Braconidae > Psyttalia > Psyttalia lounsburyi. The sequence continues at coordinate 1,269 of JAPYZN010001625.1, read as the reverse complement.
CCAATATCGCCTGAGAAAATGGTCCCCTGAATTCGGACTATTCAAAGCCCATTTTAAGGGTTTTTTTGAATTTGTGTAAATTCTATTTGAATTTGAGCATGTCAATTCGAGTGAATCAATAAAAAAATTTGTCTTGTTCCGAATATTATTTGTCCCCTGTGAATCAATAGGGTTTAAATAAAAACTGTGTAACTTTTTATGTTATTGATGATTTAATACAAAAACTAACAATTATCTTTCATACAAGCTCAGCAAAAAATCCTCCTCAAATTCCGAATAATTCCTGTGAAAATAAACTGGTTAGGATGATTCAAAGGCGATTAAAAGCCTTGAAATAATTCCCTCGAATGTGATGACAAAAAAAAATAAATCTCAAATTTTACTCTCCCAATCTTCAGTGATTGGCCATTGAATGCAGACAAGTAGATGACACTAGAGCAATTGCCTTTTATGGGTACAGCACGGCCACTCAATTGATAGCTAACCTCCTCTTACCCCGAGATTTCTTTATTCTGCCTCTGCTGCACCATTTCCCTGAGATTATTCTTGCTCTCCTTGAGATCACGCTCCAGATGAGTCTTGTTGTTCTCTAACGTCGTGATTTTCTCGTCTGCGTTCTTCATCCTGGTCTGCAATCCAGCCTTGATACTCGCAATATCATCGTGGAGGAACATTCTTCCCACTGATTCATAAGTCTTGGTAGTATTGGGAAGTGTTGCTATTTCCTTTATCGTCAGCTCGGCATGTTGCTTTGTACGCTTGAGACTGTCGATCTGGATGTCAGCTAGTCTTAGCGTCATCGCTGTTTTGCCCATCTTCTCCTGGAGCTCGGCGAATGCTTTTTTCAATTCCTCGTCTGGTACTCGCGCCATTCTAAGATGTTTATTACTTATTATTCACTGATGTCAAGTGACTAATGGGAAGTTATGACAATGACGAGATTATTTGTTCAATTACATTCGGTAATTACCTGAAATGTCTTTTAGGAGCAGGAGAACAATATCAAAACCTTTCCTGGAGGCACAGAAACCGACGAGGATCCTCTTCGATGATACCCTTCACTTCACACTTCGCGTGGGATATATTTTATGATCACGTCGGTCACGTAGAGGCCATTTCTACTACTGACAGCTAATGTAGAATGAAGATAAAAATGATACGCATTTTGATATTAAAAAATATATCATCCAAATTATTTTGCCGGTGGTTCTAAATAGTTTTTCGTGATTTCTATTTTTTTTTAGTTTCATGGAAATACATTGAATGGTT
>JAPYZN010001622.1:0-20675 GCA_030522865.1 Psyttalia lounsburyi | reverse complement strand
GCTACTGTCTGTGGTTACTTACCCTCCTAGGAGGATAAATTTTACTTATCGGGCAGTTATGGCAGCCGATAAGTCGCAATTGGTTGAGTCCTAGCAACAATATACTATTTCCGTACTGCTCTTCACTTTTCCTCGGCCGGGAATTGGTACGAGCCCTTACCCGAACTCGAAAAAGTGAAAATTACTACGGAAGTAGTACATTTTCGGGCTGTCGTTATGGGGTTTTTTACTCGTGTGGCGTTGGCGGCCGAGCCGCAGGCGACAAGCCAACCACACGAGTAAAAAAACACTATAACGACACCCCGGCCAATATTTTTCCGTAGTGACTTTGACTTTACCGAGTTTGGAACAGGGCGAATGCCAGATCCCGGATGAGAACAAGTCAAGGTCAGTACGGAAAAATATCGTTTCTGGGCTATCGTTATGGGGTTTTTTACTCGCGTGGAGTTTGGTGAGCTCAGCCGTAGGCGAGGCGGCCAACCACGCGAGTAAAAAACCCCATAACGACGACCGGAAATATATTATTTCAGTGTCGGAAACTGGTTGCTTTTAATCATTTGAACATATCAAGACATAACGATTTGAAATTCATTATGCTTGGGTAGATGTCGGGAACCTGCCCCAATAATTTACAAATTATGAAATTACACAAATCAACGTGCGGGAAAGGTATAGCAAACCTCTCCAGCACTTAGCGTTACCCAGGGTTCGCGACGGGGACGCAGCCATGGTGCACGAAGGTGCTCATATCCCATCATTATAACTTTTCACCTAACTGAGTCAGACTTGATTTTATTTTGGATTATACTTAGTTTAGGTACTAAATGGTGAATTAATTCGGGTTTTCAAAGGAGTTTGTAGGAATAATCAAAATAATTATTTTGAGGGTGGTATTGTATCCCTTTACCGAATTTTTAATATTCTAGTCTTGTCATTCAATGAAAAACATTAATTAATTAAATTCAGTTTGATTAATCGTTGTAAAGTATTCCGCTCTGGCAATCAGTGACAATCAGAGACAAATAAAAGTCGCAGGGATTCCTCTACAGTGGGACCAAATTCGGATTAAAATTAAATTATTTGGAGACTTGATTTTAGGAGGAGCCAGATATGAATGGAATTCAATCGCAAACTCTACCGTCAATAAGTGAAGACGATGAGAACGCTCCAGATGAGGGTGAAACTTCCCCACTTTCTCCAGCCAATAGATCACCTCTTCACACTGTAAGCCCTCGACACGCCAAGTTCAGGTGAAAATGATCGGTTTTTGAGCCGCTTCTCTCGTTTAATCCTTAGAAATAATCCTCGATTATTTTTCAATCAATAACTTCACCGGCTAATTAATCATTACGATGATATATTGCAGATGTGAAAATCGAGACAGACGAATGGGACGACCTGGATTGCGAGGTCGATTACAAGTGTTTGGACAAGAATCGCTGGAGAATTCTAATCGTGGAACAATGGAAGTGATCGAGGCGACGCAAATTTCTAGCGTTCATCAGGATGTCGTTGCACTTAGTTATGAGGTGGGCTTTGCTAAGTTGAATTGTTGGTGCGGACTTTTCGATTATTTCTTCCTTCAACTTATTTGCTGACGGGCTTCACATAATTTTAAGATTGCTAAAGATGGACGAGCGTCTGTTTTTTTTATCCGATTCCGTGATATGTTTTTTAACTGGCTTTTATATTTTTATTAAAGAAAAGAAATTTATTTCTTCGATAATAAAATCATTTGATCGCTTTTAGAAGAACAATTGAGAGAAATTTTCCGTTGTTATCGGAATTAACGCATTTTTAAACAAATTACAGATGAGAAATGCAATTCAAGCGCTTCAAGTTCTCGTGCGGTCGCCCCACAGTAATCCAAATCTACCGACTCCAGCGGGCCACGGGGGATCCGACGATCGTCTGCTCGCTAGAAGTTCGTCTCACCTGCCAGATGGCCTTTGTTGGGAATCCCCGGCTCGTTTAATTGATGTCAGCACACAAACTGATTGGCCAATTAATATTCTAGACCAGTGGGTACGTGAGAATTCTCACCGAGTTCTCCAGATTCTCGGTCTCGATGCCCAACTTGTCAGTTTTAATCGAACGACATCACCAACTCCCTCGCCCTCCTCTCCACCTCCACCACCTTATGAGCCCCTCTCCTCCCACGGTATGTCACCAGCACGATCACCAACTGAGCACACCAAACTCTTTCCCTCCAAGTCTAAACAATTTGACAATGGTGAGTCGAAAATTTCAAAAATTTATCAAACATCAAAAACTTACTGGGAAACTGTGAGTGAGTTGCCCCATCGATTCAGTGCTGGTGATGCTGATAATTCGTCGTCCTGGTATCGGGCATTACATCGTATGGAGTATCTCCCAAGATCGAGATCCCTCAAATTCGATTCTTTCGACAGTTGAGCTGAGAAATTATTATAATTATTATTTATATTTTTTCGTTTATATTGCATTTACCTACTTATTGTACGAGTCAATAAGAGGCAAAATTTGATGTGAGCGATCCATCAATAGCTCTGTAGGAAATATTCTTTCATAATTTTTTAAATTATGCTCTTTTGTCTATCGAAAAATACAGACAATGTCCGGAAAAATAAGCGCAACTGGAGCTATTCAAGTCAATTATTAACGAAGATATAGATTTTTTCTTCTTCCGATAAAAAAAAAGCTCTCATAAAAAATATCTTCGCTTGAAAAGTTCAAAAAGTTTTAAAAAAACACAAAAAATTTCATACTTTCGGCTGTAGTTGCCGCAGAGAGCTCTGGTTGAGCTCATTATTCTCAATTTTGCCCATATTTTATGATAAGAAACTGAATAGAACATAAAAAAAATTGGAACAACATTTCTTATCTGGTGGAATAGCTCGCGTATGTTGTAACTGTTCCCAAAGGCCTAGTCTTGTGGTGCATTTCGCTGTGCGTCTTTTAACGTCGGTAAAACTCCACAGACAACAATTGTTCTCATTCCTTCCTACTCTTACTCATAAGTGTAATAGCTAAAAATGCCCAGTACAATCTTGCAATTGCACCGTGACTCTAGAATGTTTTTCCATCGTCATATGATTTACCATGATTTCCTCACTGCCATTTAGTTTTCAATTATTTTTTTACAAAAGAAAAAATATATATACACGCTGCAATTTATATATTATACAATAATATACATATAAAACGTATTTACATATCTTTTTCATACATATCGAATCCTACTATTTAATGTGATTGAAATAGATAACACGATACAAGAGGACAAATTATAAAACACTCGAATAATGTGTTCTTTACCAAAAATCATCCGCTTGTATCATTTTATTTATCTTCGTTTATTTATTTTAAAACATTGTTATTCAGAGTCACATTAGTGGAAATTAACGCATTTAAAAGCGTATGATCGCATTTTGAATTCAAGCTCGAGTGGAACGAAATTTTCGATTAAATTGTATCAGACTGGGAGAGAACGCTTTTGTAAAAGATCGAATAAATAGTATATTTCGTAACAAGTGGAAAAAAATGGTTTTTCTGCCGAAATGGACCGAAAGTGAGCATTCTAAAACGCTCACTTTCGTCCATTTCGGCAGAAAAATCGTATTCAACCCTCGGGAGGAAAATCAGACAAGCATTCCACACGTCGGAAAAGTAACTTTTCAGTCTTTCTCCGCTTCGCGTCAAGTGACTGAAAAGTACTTTTTCGACACATTGAGATGAAAAATTATGTTCGTAACTCATGAAAAGTGGTTTTTGACTCGTGGGATTATATCACTCGCTTTCGGCTCGTGATATAAACCTCCCACTCACCAAAAACAATTTTTTTTCACTTGTTATGAAATATACTATTTCGCGACGCAGGACCTGGGAAACGTCAATTTCGTGGCGCGCAGCGACACGAAAGCGGGGTTTTTAGGTCCGGCGACACGAAAAGTTACTTTTCCGACACAGCGTGATGAAAAAAATATTTTGTTGCAATTTAAAAAAAAAATTAGGCTTCCGGATAAACTATTTGACTCGCACACTGAGAGATAAGAGTCTTTCGACAATTGGAAAAAAGTTTCAATTGAGAAATAAAAAATTGAGATTTTGACAAAATAATACGTATCAAAATCTTTGCCAAAAGTATTTTATTCTCCCAGTGTAATCCTTCTTCGAGTCATTCCAATAATGATGGATTAAAAAAGCAGTGCTCTCAGAAAAAGTCACGGCTTGATATATATTTTGTTATACATTTTCTATGCAACTGTCCAATCACATTGCAATAGAAAAATTCATACCTACAATTCTCTACGCGTCTGATGAGAAAAAAAAAGTAGGTAAAGAGTGGAAACGTAATTTTTCAGGGGATGACACTCACCATTCTCCAAAATTGCTATTGAACAGGTGACTAAACCTGTCGTCGTTTAATTGTTATACCAAACGAGATAGGAACATATCAGCTGACGTCAATCGAGGCGACAGAAAAATTTGTGGAATCGAAGAAGTACTTTACCTCATTCAACCAAAAAAAAAAAATAAACGTTAAATTGAGAGAGGAATCTCATTCGAGGCATTATTTTCAGACACTTCATAAGGAGAAAAAAAAACAAAAATAAGTAGTTAAATAATTGATGAGATTTTCAGAGCCAAGTCAATTGTAAAAATAAATGATCACTTTTGTGCGGGTCACAGTGTGACATCAGAGAGAGAGAGAGCGAGAGAGAGAGAGAGAGGGAGAGAGAGAGAGAGAGGAGAGAGAGAGCTCAAGATCCATGAGTTTATATAAATTATAAGTATTTGTTAGGACGTGAGAAGTTTTTGATTGAATCCCGACGAATCCGAAGGTAATAAATTAAAGATTTACATTCGTGTTATTCAACAATGATCCCAAAGAATTTATAAATCGTTGAGGCGACCTATTGAATGAGAAGACAAAATTGAGGATTAAAACTGTTCGAGGACCCGTATTAATGTGGAAATCTTTTTCTTTTCATAATCTTCCCTGATTCATAATCTCCCGACATTTCTGAACAATAATAAATACTTACTAATAGACATAATTAATCCAATTGATAATAACACTCTATTCCCTCCAATAAGATAATTTACGTGTGCATAGATTACTCCAACCCAATTCGTTCGTTAAAATTTCCATCCACGACTAAGGAATTGTCATTCGATAAACACGATAGTAAACTCATACACCCCAGACAGAGCAAAAGAATAAGCAATATTGTGTAATATTTCCCAAAAGTATGAAATAACTATAAATAAATTATCATGTAAGTATGTAAACTATCGTGATTGTACAAATGAAATGTAAACATTGCGTTATAATTTAATGATATAAGAAAATGAAAAAAAAAATAGTGGGGAATAAAAATAATGAATAAAGTAATAATTGAAGTAATACTACCTCTCTCCTTTGTATTTTATGAAAGATAAGAGCTTGAGATGATATTTTTCTATAAATTATTAATCTTAATTATTAAGAAAAGCAAAAGATTATTAAGTTTCATTATTAATTATTAATCTTTCGGTCTTCGTCACTGACAAAGAACAAGTGGATAAGAAAACAAACAATTTCCAAACAACCCTATCGAGATCCACTAGAAAGCATGTATCAAATAATTATTAAGAGTAATTATAAGATTAAGATTATTATTATTAATGATTATGATCATGATGTGCGTTTATCGCCAGGAAATGATAAAAATACCAGGAAAAATAATCGAGAAGAAATTGAGAAGAATTAATTTCCACAATTCGTGAACAATTTGGCTTCAGGCTCTGACTACTTTTGGCAAAACTTTTGTTTGTTTATTTCCATTAATTTCTCTCTGCACTCATTCTGGTCCTACAGAGCAGAAGCACTTGATTGGGAAGGAGTTCATTTATTGAATGAACATAAAAGAATTTATATATTTTCTCCATAAAAGAACACTCTTCGCCATCTCACGAATTGAACTGGCAATCGTGATCGATGAGGAAATTGTCTCTACTCTACCGACACTCGTTGACCGACAGAGGAATGAACAGATCTGATAATGTTCATTTGTGTTCTCGGGCAATTTTAATCGTGTCCAGTCGTTTCCCCTGAATTACATTCGTACCCCCCACTTTCGACTTGTCATCAATCTGCATCAACCATCAATTCTGCTCACCTCGGTAATTCTAATACCAACAAACACCTGGGCAAGTGACAGTTATTTGCACATAATCCGGTGGATATCACTGAACCAGAGAATCAGACCATCCCTGACAGCTCGAGAAGGCATCCAGAACATCCACTTAATTGCAATTGTGAGTGTATACATCCCTACGACACGGACTTGGACATTTTTCTTTCTCAATTCACCTGCTGTCAAGTTCTGGCGAGTTCTCCCAAGTGAGAAGTCATTTGTGGGATGCTATAGCTATTGTTTCGATGATGTTGCTCTCCTGCCAATGTTCTTTGTTCCATTTTTCCTAGAGATGATCTCTGGAACTGGGATTGGGTGGTGCGTCATCAACAGTTGGTGACTAATGATAAAGAAATGATAGCAGTACCCCCTTATGAAATTATTTCTTATTCCAATTGTTATCAATTGTCCCATCAGTTCTAGTTTTTGCAAGTGCAGGCAATATTGTAGGACGAGTGAAAGACTTTCTTAACGTAATTTTGATAATGACCTTTTCTTTCAGCATCAGGGTTATTGTTAAATTGAAACCACACTATGGCACTGTATCCATCCCTGGAGGACATGAAGGTGGACCAGATGATGAAGGTGAAGATGATTTTGTTGTTATTGTTCAATGGCCCCCTTAGTTTCTAGACAGCACAAGCAAATGTCTAAAAGGCAGACATCTTTTTAGACATTTGTCAAGCACTAGGATGTGCCTGAACACGATAAAGATATGTGTGACCCCCAGACGATAAGAATGTTCCCATTGTCTTCAGACATTTCTAATATCATGACAATTTGAACATTCGCAGGCCCAATTACACTCAGAATATGCCGAATATTCGTCTCAGCTGAGTAGTACAACTCCATCGGGCCCATCGGCACCCATTTCCACTCCACCTGGCTACGATGAATTGTCCGGAGCCTTGTATCCAGCCTTGGGGAACTACATGGGCCTCGAATTGACACCGGAAATGATTGAAGCCAACATGCCTGAGTATTCAGTTGCCGTTCGACAAACTGTGAGTCAAATAAATAAAATATTCATAACAAAAACGGTGACTATAATTTTTGTAATGGATTTCAAGATTCTTATCTTTTCTCCACTTATTCCGACATTTAACTAATTATTATTAATTCATTAATTAATTGCTAAAAATACGGGAAAATAGATTGCAAACTCTCCGAGATATTGTAGCCCTCATAAATTTTTGTTTAGAATTTTCTCAGATGTCAGGCTATAAAATTAGAGTAGCTTTGCCTGTGCGTTTAATAACCGGAAATTACAGAGGAAATTATTTCAACGAAAATTACGTTTTCTCTCGACGTTATTCAGATGATCCAGACGGTTAGCACATCTGGACCATTGGCTGACATGATTGCCCCGCTTTCGGGAGATTCTGTGGGTTTACAACGAGCTCGTGTGACAAATGGCATCCGAGAAGTAAATTTATTATTCCTCATTGTTCATAAGTATCGGCACATGTGTAAATCGCTCATTGAATTATTATTATTCTTCAGTTGACTCTCTGCAAAGATAAGGATGGAAAGATAGGACTTCGCGTTCACGCCATTAACAGCGGAATATTTGTTTGTCTCGTAAGTCCCAATTCTCCAGCCGCTCTCTGCGGTCTCAGATTCGGTGATCAAATTCTTGATATCAATGGTACGCCTGTGGCTGGATTTTCAATGGATCAGGTCCACAAACTGTTCAAAAATGCCCCAGTTAATGACATCAAAGTCGTCGTCAGGGACAGGTAATGATTACAATGGGCATTTTATTTTTGTTGTTCTCATTTGTCGAGAGACGGTTTCTCTGAATAAATAATTTTATTTTATCATTCAGACCATTCGAGCGTACCGTGACAATGCACAGGGACAGTTCTGGCCAGATTGGCTTTCAGTTCAAGGAGGGAAAAATAATAGCACTCGTTAAGGACTCGTCCGCCGCCAGAAATGGACTCCTCACTGATCACCAGATTTTGGAAATTAATGGAAAGGTAAGTACAGGGGATAGTGGGACAAAATTATCTTAATGATCAATAACTCTGGATCGGCCCAATGAAACTGAATAATTTTTTTTCCAATTGAAGTTCTGAGCATTACTAGATCAATTACTGAAATTTCAGAACGTCGTTGGGCTCAAGGACAAGGAAATTGCCGCGGAAATATCGAATGGCCCAGCAGTCATCACAGTTACTGTGATTCCCTCGTATATCTACGATCATATGATCAAAAAGTAAGTCCGTTCGATGGTGATCCCTCTGAATATTACCAAATAGTAATATTACATCTCAAAATATTACAGAAAATATTACAATTAAAAATATTATCGAATCAAAATATTACAAATAATAATATTACACTTGAAAATATCACAAATGCAATTTGAGCGTAATATTTGTTTATTTTTGTGTGTGGTATTTGAGTGTTTTTGTGTTGTTCGATTTTCGGTCCGAGAATATCTGAATTTTTTCTTCAGTTATTTATGTACTACATACATTGAATAGAAATTCCCACCTATCCAAAGTCCTTTCCATCCATTAATCCCACTGTCCTACCATAAAAATGTGGAACGCATTTTCCCCTACCCAATTCCAAACTGCTCATAATGTTGTTTTGTGATATAGTTATAAAATATAGTTAGTTTGAAATTATTTTGTCATTCGCAAAATTAATGAAATTAATGAAATTAATTTTGCGAATGACGGATATTGGTTTTTGTTGGAATATTTTTTTGTGATATTGATCTACTGTAATATATTTTTTTGTAATATTTTGAATTAATCATCTTTTGAGGTAATATTTTGATTGGTAATATTTAGATGGGTAACTCGTCCAATAATAAATACTCAATCTAAACTCAAGAATGAAAAATTGTAATAACAAATCCTCCCGAATTCGCTAAAAAATTATTCATTCAGTTGTTGAGTTCAGATACTCCAGCAGCTGATCGCAATTACACGATAAAATTGAGCAGATATTTTTTAATAGAATTCGGTAGGTTTGTTAATTTTCTCACGTGTATACTCATTAAAACACTTTTCTCATTCAGGATGTCAAGCAGTCTCTTAAAATTAATGGATCACTCGTCGGCCAACGTCTAGAGGTTCCCATGAAAACGTGATGAAGAATTTTTCGTGTTTTGCTACTCATTCATTTTATTTTTCCTCGTTGTCATTACAATTCTCGCTAGTTATATCCCTTTTTTATAGATGAACGAAAGATTTTAAATGAGAAAGAAGTGCCAATCAACAGTTGTTTCAACTATTGGAATCTTATTCCCGTATTTATGTGCCGTCAAGTAATTTTATTGTGACTTGTGTCGCGGTAAGACACGTATAGACATTGTACTCCATATACGAGACAGAGTACTAATGCAGGTGGACAAATCATTGGACAAACAGAATAGAATATCTTTATCTACATATATATTATATCGTTATTACATATAAACATCAATATATGTGTGGAAATTTATCATGTTAATATACTTTTTCACATAATATTATTATTGATTGTAAGAGATAATAAAAAACACTCATCGAAGTAAATCTGTCTTGTCTATTAATTTTTTTATTTTTCAGATTGTTAAATTAGTTATTAATCTCAGGGGGTCAGAGATTCTCGAGTTCCTTGGACAATTCGGGGATACATCCAGGGGTGCTTAGACAACTCGGGGAGACCTCCCGAGTTGCTTAGACAATGACTCTCGTATTAGTCCTAAAAATTAATTAAAATTGTCCTAAAAATTGTTCGAGGTGTTACTCACTTAAAATCACTCTTTCCACTGCAAGGAGTAGGAGACCAATCATGGTCTGTACTTGGGCGACGGGGTTGGTCCTAAACCCCCCACGCTAGGTCGTCCGGACCCAGCCTCGACCTTCGAGTGCACATGACCAAAACAATGGATCTGCGCATGTTGTCCTGAGTTGTCCGGAGAATGACAAAATCCGTAAATGTCACTCGAAAAACGGCAATGTCTCTGGGTCTCTGGGTTTTACGACCTTTGACAATCCCAAGTTGAGTTCCAATTGCACTTAAAAAACTGTACAAAAGGTTTCATTGTCAGCTGGTCCAGGCCACGTTGAGGAATTTCCAGGTTTACTGCTTTTACTTCCTCTTTACCCAGGTTTCTTGTGTACTCTCCAAAATTTATTTATTATATTTTAAAGCGCGAGAATATTTCCAGAGAAATGAATAACAATTATTACATTATTTAAGAACAAATTTCAATCTTACCGGTTTCATCTAGTCTAGTGAAAAGATAGATATTATAGGGACTCTATGTAGGGACAAGCGGTCTACACGACAATATAAAAAATGAAGAAAAAGCCGGCAATAACCTACAGAGACATCTCCAGGGAAGTAATCCGATCAATTTATCGAATCAGCTGTTTGTGACATACGTCAGTGAAGCAGTCTGATGTATTCAAACTCCTGAAGATCTCTGAGGTCTTAGAAATTAATTGAAAATGTTTATTGTCGTGCGATAAGGCCGTGGGGGAAGGAGACAAAGGGAAACATGGCGACGAGGAATCTCACTGAGCCCTTCGTCCTCATGAGGAACAATGCACTCCAGAGCAAGCATATTTATGCCGAACAGGTGACGTGATAACCCCATTGTTGCTCCATTATTAGCAAGTGTGAATTGATGAGGATTACAGAAGCAATTTTGTTTTAATTCTTCACGCAGAATTTGTCGGATCGAATGGCCCTCGTTAGCAGTGATCACAGGACAGATAATGTTGAGCTGAAGAGAATTAATCTGGGGGATTCATCGCCCCCAGCCTGGACAGATGCTCTAGAAGAGACTCAGTACATACTCAGTAGATTGAGAAATAAATTAGATAGTTTAATTGAACTCCATGGAAAGCATTTGACGAGACCAACTTTGGATGACACCTCGCAGGTGAATCTGCTGCTTAAGATTTTTGACAATGTTATAAAATAACTCTCGTATTATTCTCTCAATGTCCTTTTTAAATCCCTTTGAACGACATTTCAGGAGGAACGACAGATGGAACAGTTAACCAGAGAAATAGGAAAGGCCTTCTCCAGTGGTTACCGTCAGGTTCAAATCGTGAAAAATGCTGCGAGACACGAGACAAGACCTGCTGAACGTAATTTAGCAATGAGTGCAGTTCTGGCACTTTCGTCGGCTCTCCAGGAGCTTGGCTTGCGCTACAGGACAGCCCAGAATAGTTACTTACATCGTGAGAACAATTTAATCGAGTCTTTTCCAAATTTTCATTTTCTACCAATTAATTAATTCCTCAAATTTCTGTCTTGAATAACGATCTTGTTAACGATCTTCCTCATTAACTGACGTATTAAAATTACTCTTTAATAATAATCCAACCCTGAAAATGACACCATTAGAGTAATAGAATATTTAAGCAATCGATATTTTGCTCAAATAAATCGATATTTGGTAATAATATATTGTTTTCTCACCGAATGATTGATTTTAATAGAAATACTTTTCAATTGCCAGAGGTAAATTCGAGGGAAGAGAGGAACCGGCCTTTTTTCGAGGAGGATCAACTGCTACTCCCCGACATTTCTGCAGACTCTTGGGCAAATGAACATAATTACAATGAGCCTAATGATCAATTCTGGCAGCCTATGCAACAGCAGAGACAAGAATCTGTCTTGTTGCAACTTGAGGAGGCAGAGAACTCTATGAGACAGGCTGCCGAGAGGGAGCAGGAGGTTGGACACATTGTTCAAAGTATAGCCGATTTAAATTATATTTTCAAGGTAATTAATTCAATCCTAGTCTGAGAAAAAACAAACGACTAATAGATTTCAAAGAGGTAATTAGAAGAAGCACTTCCTTCTGCAATTTTAACTGCTACAATAGATTTAATAATTTAAAAAATATATATTCTCTGGGTAATCGCGAGGTGTAATTTCTAGTACTTCTTCAGTATTCGATAATGTCATACGTGTTTTGCTCTCGTAAAATCAATTACGGTGAATGTTAAGAAAGTCTCCCCCCCCCCCTCTCCCCTTCATTGTTGTTGCGACGAGAACAATTATTAATAATTGAAAGTTTCAAATTTGAACTGCACAATTTTTTTCTGTCAGTTTCAACTGAAAATTTCAGAGTTTTCTTTCTTGATTTGAGCTTTGTTGAGAATGACAAATTAATTATTATGATTATGATTAATTATTATGATCCCTTGGCTTTGTAGGATCTAGCAGCAATGGTACACGATCAAGGAACTATTCTAGATCGTATTGACTATAGCATCGAACAGACTCAGGTTCAAGTACAGGAGGGCTACAAGCAATTGAAGAAAGCTGACTCTTACCAGAGAACGAACAGGAAACTCTACTGCATTATGATTCTAGCAGCTGCCATCATTCTCCTCAGTTTCCTCTTCGTCTTGTTCAAAACTTAGTCCTCATTCAGTATTTATATTGATTCATAATTGAGTGAATAAATCGTCGTTTAGGTTTCTTACGTGATTTTTGATAACGATTTACTGAGGTAAATCAACTCATTAAATGCGCGAAGATGAAGCTGGGATGAATTTTGTCATCACGAGACAAATTGTAAGATGTTTGCTTCAACCTGGGTGTCTATTCTTTTTTAATCGATTTTTATTTGAGTGTTTTGTATTCATTGAGTTAAGTGGCATTTAATTAATTAAACGTGATGATGGAGGACAGCGGGCGCTGACTAAGGGCATAGATGATTCCGAGGAAAAATTTACTGAGGATTGATTTCTTTAAGCACTGAAAACTATAACAATATGTTGTTGGATGTACAAATATTCAAATAACCGTAATTGTTGTGAAGTGAAGAGAAATCTGCAATTAAATGACATTAAAATGTTCCACAGTTTTTTTTATTCCCTGAATTCAGGCGTTCATTTTCTGTCATAATTGATTCACTTTCAGTGATCAAATACCCTTTCTTTGCGGCCGTAGTAGGTCAAAATTCCAATCTTTGGCCATATCTCGAGAACCAATGGAGATAGCGGACCGAGGTCAACTCTATTGGATCCCCGGGAAATTTGAGTTCCCCTTGGAAGCCCCTCGTACCGTCAGAGCTGCGAAAAGTGGACTTCTGATGCTGCCGGAGCAAAAGAGACCTCAGATCCTAGTTATTCGGTCGACTTGGCAGGTCATAATTTATTTTTTTCCTGTATTTTTCCGGAACTAATTACGATTGCGGAACGAGGTCAACTCCGTTGGCTTCCTCGGGAAGCTTTAGAGAAGTAAATTAACTCAGTATAAATTTGTAATCAATTTTGTTTGCGCTAGAAACATTGGGAAGTTTACAATAAATAAATTCCATTCGAATGTGTTGTGGTATTAATGGAATAAAGTCACATTGTATAAATTACAAGTGATATTAAACCGACGACAGTGGCCGTACGGTTAGAGTCCTAGAGTAGGATGCCAATGATCTGGGTTCGCTTCCCGTCAACGGCGGTCAAAATTTGTAAAAATTTGTCGCACTCTAATCTCAAGATTCACTGCCGAGCGGGAGTCTCGTAAAAAGGGACGACTGCACCTGGCCAAGGTTTTTCCCTCAGGGTGAGGTTTTTCCGTGGTCCTTGGCGAATGCGGTACAGCCGGGTCGGGGAGTGGGAAGGGTAAATACGTAAAAGCCCGCGAGGGTAGACGTGAGAGGACAGGAATTATTATTACAAGTGATATTAATGGAGTTTTGCAATGATTAAACATGTGTGTAGTTAATTTTGATGAAAAATTCGTAACAAGTCATTTTCTAAGCCCTCAAAATTGCTTAAGTATTGAAGAAACATAATTTTTGTAAAGAAATGTTGAAATTACAAAATGTAAAACTTCATTGAAATGTCGCATAATGATTTTTATTCTCTTTATCCTTTCAACAAATTTTCATATCACAGGCTATGGTAATCACTCTCTTCATTGTTCTCTTCAACCCACAAAAAAGAATTGATCGATGAAATATTCGATAGTAGGAAAAATGTGATTCTAAACGAGCGTATCAATTTTTGTTATTACAAACAAAAATGTTTTCTAAATGTAGCTTTTAAAATTTTATCATTTTGTACACTCTATAAATAAAATTATTTATATTATTTTCAAGGTATCAACAGCTGTGAATTTTCGCCTGCCACTGATCGTAAAAGCACACAGGAAAGAAATTTATAAACTTATTAGATATTTTTCACAAAAATCGTTGTACTTTTCAAGTAAAAAGAAGGATTTTCTTACGAAAAAATTGCTTCCTACAATTCTAAAACAAATGTACGAAAACAAAATAATATCTCTCTCTGAAGGCACGATTATGAGGTACAGTAAAAATATAAAAGCATCCCTTGGGCTTCTACAGGTACAGAAAAATCACTCTAAAAAATACCAAACCCCTAAAAACCTCTAAATCAATAAAAAAAATCAAATAGATAAAAATAATATATGTACAATTCAATGGTAATTCATCGAAGGAATGTACATTAAACGGTAGAAAATCTCAATTGAGAGTATTTTTAGAAGCCTAAAAAACCAACGAATGAAATCTAAAAAAATAATTTGTCCGTAAAAAGTTTTGTTATCTATCAACACATCAGTATAAAAATATTCCTACGTAAATTCTCTCCCGCGATAAGACTAATTTACAAGAATAAGATCTCTATTGCACAGCACAATTGGTATTTTAAGTGAAAATAAATGAATAACAATACTAAGTCATTGGGTAGTAATGATTTAGTCTGTTTCTAGGTTTCTCAGAAGGTGTCCAACAGCACCAAAAGCACCGCCAAGAATAAAACGAACGAAATTGTCACCAACAAGGGGACCAATTGCGTAGAGCCCTTTTTTTGGTGATTTCACTACTTCGTATGTGTAATCGTCAATTTCAATGGGATTCGAGCGCCCATTTATTAATTTTCCTTCTTGTTTTCCAAGCTTTGTTGCTAAGTCACCCAAATATGATAAATCCGGCTTCGATCCTGCAATTGAGTGAGATTATTATCAATAATTAAATTCGTTAATTAAAACCATGAGGCCAAAAACACACAAAAAAAATCATATTTTAACTCTCCATGTAATAATAGGTTCGATTATTATTTATCAATTGTTATTGGGATGTCGGAAATGTTAACAATAATTACCAATTAAAATAGCAACAATGGAAACAGTGAGGCTGACGATTTGTCGGTTTGGTCCTTTCAGAAAGACCCTTCTCTCCTTTTTCTTATTGCAATCATTCCCCGTGACCTCAACGTCAATTAGATTATATCCAGGAAGGGCCTTGTAGAGCCTGTGACACCTCCCGTCCGCCATCATCTCGTACACCTTATGGTACTCCGGGTACATAGATACTGGAAGTGTCTGGAGCCTCTCGTAGGCACTCTGACTCAGTCTGACTCCATTATCATTCTCATTATCAACTTTATCGCCCTCAGCAGTTGAGGTTGAATCTCTGAATGCGTGGATAACTGGTATTGATCGGAATCTCGCTGCCATTATCGCATCAGCAGCGCTCAAACCTGCACCAATCACCAGTACTGGGGCGACCTCGGGTTTATAATCTTTCCTGACAAGAGAGCATTTACCTGTTGGTGAAAATAAATTACGTCAATTCATGATAAATTCCGTCTCCTCATTGAAAACATTACATCAGCTGATTATAAATTGATACTCGTTGAGCATCGAATTTTCTTGTTTAATTTTCTCCATACAAAAAATAACAACTGTTAACAGAAAATTAAATAGAATTCTCTAGGAAATTTACTGCAATTTTCCATAAATTTTTTTTTCTGTTGCTAATTTGCTAGGAAATAGTATATTTCGTAACAAGTGAAAGTGAAAAAAAATGGTTTTTGGCGAGTGGGAGGTTTATATCATGAGCCGAAGGCGAGTGATATAATCCCACGAGTCAAAAACCACTTTTTTCACGAGTTACGAACATAATTGTTCATCTCAATGGGTCGAAAAGTTACTTTTCGGCCACAGCGTGATGAAAAAATTTATATCATATGAACATAAAAATTCTTCTCTTGTTGATGATTCCAATTAATGCAGACGGAACTTACTGCATTTTCCGGCAAGGCGATCCAGTCGTGTCTCTAGGTCATTGAGATCATGGGTCACCCAACTGGGCTGGGTCTCTTCCCCAGGTAGGCCCAGACGATTCGATGAATTTGTTGTGCCCGTTGCCAGAATAACTTTTTTACATTTGTACTTGAATTTTCTGCCACTCTGGTTCTCGTATCCCTGTACAATCCATTCGTAGCCTTCCTCCAGGTCCGACGGATCAGGAAGTGGTCGAATACACGTGACAGTCCGACCGCTGCGATACCATAAAGTAATCATGTTAATCTCTTGAGAAAAATATTGTGAAGCAATTTCTCCTGATAAATTAATTATTATGAATTCTGTGGTTTCCCGTTTAGCTTTTGCACTTTTACTGCGCAATTTTTTTGTATGAAATATTCAGAAGCCATTTTGCAGAAGAAAAATTTAAAGAAACCAGCTGCTGACCCCTCAAATGTCACTTTGTACAAGACATAAATAAAATAAATCAATCTTAAATAGATCAATCTCAGTTTTGAAGGAAAAAAAATTGAGATGCCGTCATAATTGTTTACCACAAAATCGGCAGAAATTTGGCTTTGTATCTAACATTTTCTATTGACCCACGTCTTTTAAAAATACAAAAAATAATACATCAACACAGTACAAACCATTTAAAATACTTGGTCAGTCCCATTCTAGAAACATAATCCTTGTAATAAGCAGCGACAGTTCCCACGAGAATTCTACTGTCAACTGCAAAAGTTCCCTTGGCTCGACTCCCACAGTTCTCCGGAATTCTCTCCCTGAGAAAAGTGGATTTTCTGAGTTGTTCCTCCTCGACTAAAGCCTCCCACTTCCGGAGATCGAGCCCAGGGAGTGACATCCACCTCGTCAAGCTGATGGTGAGAACATTGGGGTCCATGAACTGCCAAGCACCACCAGGAGGTCCCTTCCCCAGGACCACATGATCAACGATCCTGTGCTGGGGATGATGCTCGACAGATTGCCAGCTCAAAAGACTTGGAATGTCGAGTCCGGCATCAACGCAGGGATGCTGAAGCTGATCCAGGAGTAAGGCCATTGGTCTGCAGGTACCCCTGCCCTCGAGACCATTCGTGAGGACCTCCAAGTCCCTCTTCGATCTCTGCAAGAGACTCGGTCGCTCGTCCTTCGAGTTCTTCTCCGGCTTCTTTGCAGTTCTAGGGGTCTCGTCAGTCGAATTATCCCTGGGATTCCCCGGATTAACTCGCGAGGAACCCTCCGGGGCGCCCTCTACTCGACTTTGGGCTATGTACCTCATTCTCGCCGTCAACATTTCGTCACCGGGATGCGGCTGGCCTGTATAATACGGCCAGTTGCCATTCAACATGTAGGAGACACAGATACCACCAGGTCCATTTCCTGCAATTGACGAATCGCAATTTTACATTGAGCAAAAATACCGGAATAGTTCAGCATTGAAACGATTCAAATCGACAATCATTACTGATCAGTTTTCAATGAATATCATGAAATCTAAGGCAGATAGAAAAATTTCTGTCATTACCTTTTTTGTCGGGAGAACTATGAGCAACGAAAAAGGTTGTTATAAAAAATTTGGTATCTTCGTTAGACTCGGTGATATTTTTCAAAAACTCCACAAGGAACTACGATTGAAACGGTTCACATCGACATTCATTACTGATCAGTGTTCAATGAATATCATGAAATCTAAGGCAGATAGAAAATTTTTTGTCATCACCTTTTTTGTCGGGAGAAATATGAGCAACGAAAAAGGTTATTATAAAAAATTTGGTATCTTCGTTAGACTCTGTGATATTTTTCAAAAACTTCACAAGGAACAACGATTGAAACGGTTCAAATTCACATTCATTACTGATTAGTTTTCAATGAATATCCTGAAATCTAAGGCAGATAGAAAAATTTTTGTCATTACCTTTTTTGTCGGGAGAACTATGACCAACGAAAAAGGTTATTATAAAAATTTTGGTATCTCCGTTAGACTCTATGATATTCTTCAAAAACTCCACAAGGAACTCCGACTTTCAAATTGATAATCCAACGAATTCGATGAAAAATTTGGTAATCAGTCCATATAGTTACTCATTCAAATTTTTATGTGAAACTGAATTAATTCACCACTTAATACCGGAACTAAGTACAATCAACAATAGAATTGAGTCAGCCTGAACATGGTGAATAGCTCGATGTAGAGACATGGTCGCAATGGTGACCTTGTGGGGTTCACACGAGCCGCGTTCCCGTGGAAGTGCTGGTGAGGTTTGTTATACCTCACCACACGTTGAATTGAATGCACTCGAATTTATATAAATTATTGAATTACTGTGACGGGGATGTTCTATACATCTACCCAAACAAAAAAAAGGTAAATGTCTAGAAAGACCCCCCCAAAATAAATTCACATTATTCGCCGTGAATTCCTGTTTACATCCACTCAAGTGTGCCGTAATATATATAGTCAACAGTGTTTGTTTTGATAGGTAGCATTATCTACCTTGAAGAACAGAACATCCGAATTTCAGGAAAATCGAAGGTGGGCGGGTCTTTCTAGACATTTACCAAAAAAAATCCCAAATTTTGTCTTGATCAACTGTCATGTCTCGATGCAATCAATTAATTTGAATGAATCAATTTCCGACCTTATAAATAAAATTCTCCACCAGATAGGAAGCAAACAGACCAACCTTTGCTTCAACTTTCAAGGGGAAAAATCGCGAGGTGCTGGCTTGCCTGTTTACCTCAAATTTTCCTAGTTTTTTATGAAAAGTCTAAGTCTTTCGCCAATTAAAAGCAAATTGGTGGGAGTTGCCCTAAGTCACCTACAATAAATTAACTTCCACATACCCACAACAACAACATCCTTGTAAATGCAACAGTCGTCTTCCCCATTTGTTAATTCTTCCATTTTCGTCTTCTCAACCACCATTTGAATTCACTGGTACGTCGTATCTGCAATAAAAAGTTGTACAATCAAACATCTCAATCAATAACGCCAACAAGTCTTTCACAAAACGACGCAATTCACGTTAATGACTAGATAAACTCGTTCGAGTATGAATGTTAAACAGCAGAGTCATGGACAACGCTCACTATTTGTTAAGCTAATGACAAAATTGTGGACTTGATGAGTAATTAAACTCCAACAATTTCAGACAAAAGTTCAATCTAAAAATCTCGACGTTTCGTTCCTATTCGAGTGTTATCCCAAGTCAATGATCAATGCAATTAAACAGATTTCACGTTAATTAGCAAAAATTGATGGAATAATCGGGCAATGTAATGAATGAAATGTGTTCATCGGGAATGAAAGACATCAATTGAAATTCCTCATCCATTATTATTTTTATCGTCGGCAGCAGTGCCTGCCGTTCAATGTCAAGATAATTCAGTGGGAATAAAATAAATAATGATGTAATGATGTGACCCTGACTGAGAGTGTGATAATACCGAAGGGATTGGAATTTTTCTGATGGCGACTGAGTGAAGACACTCGATTCTCACGACACGTGTAGACCACCCACTGCGGTCTCCATCGTTAATGATAGCAAATAGTCGAAGCAGAAAAATCCAACGATCGATGAGGGCAATTGCAGTCGCTCAATGATAAGGAAATTGACATTGATATGCAACAATTAATGACGGAAACTGGTCTAACGGAGTTAGTGATGGGTTTATACGTTTTCATTGGTCAAATAATCATTTGATGCAGCATTTGACCAGCTAATTCTGTAGGAGTTTGTTTATCCAATTTATCATAAATATTAGTTATTTCAGAGTTATTGGCCTCGGCAGTCATTAGGCGATTGATTAGAGGGGTCAGTAACTCTGGAGTAATTGAAAATTTGACCGAAATGTCCTCTGCAGCGTTGAATAATAACAGAAATAATAAAAAGCCCATTGGAAACTGTTTTACCGGAACAATAGTTTTCAAAAATATGTCAACCTATGACGATAATTAGAGTCGCTCAATGATAAAGCAATTGACATTGACATGCAACAATTAATCAAGGAAATGGGACTAATGGGGCTGGTGTTCACGTGTTCCTGGGGTCATGTATCTAATTTATTCATGGTTTAATTGATGTAATAGCAATTTTAACTAGACGATGTTATTTTGATGTTTTTTTTAATCGGAGAATTATTTTAGAGAAAAATTGTTTATCAGTTTCTTCCTTACGAATGAGACAAGATTTTGAATACTGTTGTCGTCGTTTAGTTTGAAGTCCATTAGGCATGCCATCATTTATTTCCTCTCTTCTGAAGTTCACGGTAATTTTAGTTTTTTACGCTGGTTGCTGTAGCCTAATCTACGATCATTACTTTATCTACATTCACCAGCGAGTCAATGTCTTTCAGAGATGTCCATAAATCTACACGAGAAGCAAGAGATTCAAAATAGTATATTTCGTCACGAGTGAGACGGAATTTTCACGAGTGTGAAGTTGGCTGCCCGAGGCGGAGCCGAGGGCTGCCAATCACACGAGCTGA
>JAPYZN010001621.1:0-15403 GCA_030522865.1 Psyttalia lounsburyi | reverse complement strand
CAATCAAAGTTCATTAGTCGTTTGATTGCCTTCTTTTTTTCTGCTGATATTTTTGAGAGTGAAAAATTGAATACTCCCCTCGAAATATCGACAACAATAAATTCAAACTATTATCCAGGTGATAATGATTTTATCAGGGGGGTGAAAATGGATTTTGTCATTTCTAGAGTGCCAGACCCTCCATCTGATGACAAGCCCCAGAGATCTGATTATCCTGTGGATTTCTGGGGGATGTCATCTGTATTCTAGCCCCCTGAGCATCTCCAGCACCTCCAATACCCTCCTTCAGGGGCTTTGAATTTATCCCATTGACCTTGAGCTTTGTATTTCTAAAGTAGCCCTGACCAATGCCAAATCGCCCCTGAATTTTCTTCTCCTCCATTGGATTTTGCGGGGGCAGTTGTCTTCGTTGATGCTGTGCTTGCACCTGGGGAAGGCTCTGAGAGCTTAGGGATTGTCCGGGGGCTTGGTAACGTCCCTGAGCATTGTAGAACTGCATCTGGCAGCAAAAAAATTGTTAAAATTGTTTTCCAATTATTTAATAATCTAATCTGTAATAACTATTGAAACATGATATCTGTAAGGAACCGTGAGATCTCTAAAAAGGCCTATAAATCTTTCCAAGGGCCTCTAGCCCTCTAGAAGGGACTACAAGATATCTCCTACCATCCCTGCAAGGGCCTATGAAGCCCATATGAGGCCCAATTACTCCCAATTACAGGCCCAAAAAAATCTTTAGTGAACCCAATAACCCCTCCGCGAGGAATACAAAGGCTTGTGGGACCCTATCCGGGCCTAGGAGGCTCCTGTGAGCCCTTAACTCTTAATAAGGAGATACAAGACTATAGAGCCCTCTATAGGAGGTCCTAAAACCTCTAGGAAGGACCATCGGCTTCTGTGGAGGCCTAAAAAGCCTCAGACGACACTAGAGGTCCGAAAGGGGGTCTACGAGGACCCTGGAGGCTTCCGCGAGGGTCTATAACGCTTATCTAACTCACATCAGTCCTCACGAGGGCGAAAATTTAAATATTATCCTCAAAATATCAACAACAATAAATGGATTCTTAATATTCATTCTTAGAACTTGAAATTTCAAAATGAATACGTGTCATGGGGGTCACACGGTCAAATGGAACAGGTAAATATCCCTCAATTGGTCGAAAGTAATGAGTCACAGAATATTAATATCAGACTGAAACATGAGGGAATATCATGTCCTCACATTGTTTACATTAAAAAAAAATCGACTACCTGAAGATTCGTCGGTGAAAAATTGGGTAGGGGTCTCGTCATAGGTGAGTACGGAGCTGGTGGTGGACTAGCATTTTTATCAGACCCATTGCCCTCATCGCCAGGACCATTTTTGTATCCTATTCCTCCATTTCTCACGTTTCTACGTCCATTGTTAGTATCAACGCTGGATTTACCATTGAATCCTCTCGGCGCTGATCCAATAGTGGTTCTGTCGAAGCCCCTAGTGACGACGTAGGAGGATGTTGGGGATTTTCGAGGTGTCTGTGAATTTTTTGGTACCTGGGACTTGGGATAATGGGCCTGATGGATATTTGAGAATAGGGAGTAGCCATTTTGGGATCTTGGGGGAGTGTAGAGGCTTTTTTGAGGATTGCCCTGGGGATTTGTGGGGGTGGGAAGGAGACTGGGACTGGTGTAGGGGGTCTGGAAGTAGAAGGGATGATAGAGGAATGTTCTACAGTGCATGGGACCTGTCGAAGTGTCCTCGGGCTCTGATTGGTAAGTCTGCGGGGGAGTTGGGGTCAGTGGAAGGGGAAGGGGGTGTGGGTAGTTTGAGTAGCGGGGGGTGATGGGATATTTGAGGGGCATGAGGGACATGAGAGGGGTCGTGGGGGGATTCGAGGGGCTCGGGGACTGGTCAAGGGGCGGTTGGGACTGGTGGGATTGGGATACGTCGGTTTGGGAGTGGCTTGACGTCAATCGTGTCTCCTGGGGGAGTAAAACCATTGAATTTTCTTGCTCATTGTACACTCGCTATTCACACCGAAAATCTTTCACATTTTACAATATAACAATTGTCTAAACCAATTAGTTTTTAATTTTTCACTTTCAAGAGACCAAACAATTGAAGTCTTTCACTAGACAATCCGGATTAAAAAGACAATGTTACGCTTGATCATTTGGAGAGTAATGAGTTTCTTACCTCTTGTGTACCTCCCTGGCCGTCAGTGTTGGTAGACTGTTGGCAATCAGTCGTAAAGAGGAGCAGCTGTTGCTCACCGAGTCCAATGCCTCCATGCTGCTGGCTTCCCTGTCCCTGCGGCTGATGTGGCCCAGAAAAACCATAGTATATGGGATCCATTCCCTGATTTGATCCTGGACCACTGGCAACAGTCTGATGATGGTGATGATGACTCGGTGGACCACCCGGTGGACCTGAGCCCGGGTAAAAGTGATGATTGGCCTGGGGACTCGTTGCACCAGTCACTGGTGTATTTTGTGCACTAGCTCCTACACTCGTACCATTAGTTCCACTGCTTGTTGTGAAAATATAGGGTGATGCACCAGCTGCTCCAGGGTAATACGACTCATACTGATGAGAAGAAAAGATCATTTCCACGAATTAAAATCAACCTGTCTACCCTGTTACCAGTGAAATGAGAATTTTCACAAATTTTTTTTTTGATCCCAACAATACTAAATTGCCAAAAACGTCTCTTATGCAGGAAAACCCCATTTGCAAGGCAAGTCATTTGTTGATTTTCATTTCACAACGTGTGCAAGTGACGATTGTCAAACAAATTAGCCTCTCTAAGCCCAAGACTAAATTAAATCAATTATTAAAGCCAAAAAAACAAGTTATTCATGCTCCATCAGCTTTCAATAAATATCATTTGTTTAGTGACATTTATTTAAAAAAAAAACATGCAGGAGGCGTTCAGTGCATGCTCGAGTCACACAAAACAACTGAATAATCTCACGTCAACTGAGTTTTTTAGAATTGATTATTAAAGAAAAAAAAGGATTTTAAAAATTGTTTTGTTACGATTTTTCTCTTGTTTTTGGATTGTACCTTTAAACCTCAATACTGTATTGCGTCGAGAAGTACATAAGTAGGCATTTGTTGTGGATTTGGAAGGAAGGCCGGCGGTATTGCTTCACCCATCAGACCGTTTGTCTGTCCAAATCAATTGCAATTTTTTTTAAAACATCTTTAGTCCCTCTTGGGCGGGGGGCTTTAGTTCAATGAGTGATTTGTCTGTTAAAATTCTAGTGTGATATTCTTCTTACTAATTCTAGATTCTAGTGATGACGTGTGGGTACAAAGGGCAATTACGAACCAGTTATCAACAACACACCTTCACCAACGTAAATAAATTATCAAAGTAGGGTTTGAGAATATCCAAGTATATATTGATAATTTATGAATTTTGATAAAACCATTTTATCGACTTTTTTTTTTCATATTTCAATGAATTTAACAGGAAAACTTGGATATTCTTAAGTTTATAGAGAAGTGGAGTAAAACAGACTTTTTTTAATCGAGATTAATCGGTTATAAATTTACAATCATAAAAACAGGCTATGAGAGGTGTAGAAAGGTCTGGAATTTAATGTTCCACTCAAATATCTTTTAATTATTGATTAAATCGCTTAGTCCACTTGTCTGTCCAATTTTCTCATTAACGTGCTGGTTAGTATGAAATTGAACTGGATAGGTGAAATTACGAATTCATTTAACTTGTTAATCCTCGTTAAAGTCCTACATATTTAACGAAAAAAATCGAAATGAATTTTCTCATGAAATTGTTTTCGATTTTTTCCACAATTTACCAAATTTACCAGTAATTTATATTGAGATACTTACGGGCATTGGGGAATACTGATACTGATGTGGCATGTATAAGGATGGCGCTGGGCACGGATAAATCATTGGGGCGAATGTCTGGTGTGCAGAAGCTGCTTGAGGACCTAAAACAACAATTCACAAATTGAAGATCAAATCCCCGGAGAATAACAAAATCAAACGAGCTCTATCTGCGTATATCTCGAAAACCGGCGACTCTACAGGAAAATGTAAGAAAACATTATTCGACCAGAATTTCATAATCTAAAAAAATACTCTAGCCACTTTTTCCCCTAAACCCAATAGTTCAGAAGATATTCCCAAGTTTTGAAACCTTTCCCTTCCACACAACTGCTTTTAATGATTCTTTATTTTTACCAAAGACTCCAGCCGCTTGGTACAGAGCTGCTGGGTCTGTTGGTGGAGCCAGAGGTGTTCCTGGAGCTGGGGCGCCTGTATTGTAGAAGGTCAATCCATTTTGATAAGGTAATCCCATTCCTGGAATAAATAAAATCATTTGCTTGGAATTTTCGGCTTTCATCAATTACCCCTAAAAGTTTTGACTTAAAATTTCGTAAACTAGTGGATCTAGCTGTAAAAGTCATATGACATTATTTGTAAAGAATTTCATAATCTATAAAAAATATTTTATCATATTTTTCCCTAAATCCAAAAATTATCTAGAAAATCGAGATTTTCCAAGTTTCCTTTTTTTCCTACCTTACTTTTATCGACAGAATATTTCGACTGTTCAATTGTCTCGAATTATTATTAATTATTAAATTGATTAATTAGTATAATGGCGTACCATTAGCATAATAATATGGGCTTGTAGGCACAGCAGGTGGAGAGCCAGAGCCGCCGTCGAAGGACCGATTGAAAGGTTGTTTTTTAATAGCCGGGGCAATATTCAATTTTCTCTCCCGCAGGATAATTCCCTCCGAGTCCTGTTGAAGGCGTTTGGCCTCCTCCTCAGTCTCAAATGTGACAAATCCATACCCCTTGGAGACTCCCGCACGATCCAGAATAATTTTTGTTCCTTTGACATTGCCATAAGTTGAGAATAACTGGGCCAATTCTGCTTCACTCGTGTTCGCTGATATTCCACCCACGAATATACGATTTGGAACTAGTGTACCGTATTTGGGCGCTGCCATGGCTTGACTAGCAGCTGATGCTGGGCTCGATGCAGGACTTGAACCCTCAGTACCACCAGTTGATGCTGAACTCTTTGATTTTCACCAAAAAAAAAAAACAAAACAGAAAGAAAAAATAATTTTCAGGCCATACAAAGAAATATCTGCTTCTTTTTGTTTCTAAGTCTAAGGGCTTAGATATTTTTCCGAAGTGAAAAATTATCTCTAGATTGTCAGAAGGTTAACGGATTGTTCGGGCTTGATGTGAATTTCCAAACGTTTCCGGGGAAAAATCGATTTTTTGGGGACTTTGAAAGCCACAATCAATTTCTAACGACACTTTCTCCTAAATTTAGGGATTTTGGAAATATCTACTGAACTGAGAAAATAATTTTCCTCAAAATTCATGTGAAACCAAATTAATTAAAAGATATCAACTGTTGGGGGTCCAATCGATCGTTTGGCCACGGCATTTATTTCCAAATCAATCGAAAAAAATTGGGTAACGAAGCTGGGAATGAGAGCAGGGCAGGCAGATGGTGTAATATTTTACGTTTAACGATAATAAATAAAATTCACGGATCCACATTCCCACGAGTGCCAGTCAATCGATGACTGAGAATTCTATTGTGATAGATCCAAATTCTTCGCAAGCCAAAACAAGAATAATGACACCAGATAGTGCCTGCTTCAAAACAAAACTAGTCATCGAACTATTGACAATTATTGTCACAATTTTCGTTCTTCTCATCATCAGAATTAAAACCTACTAATTAATCTATTAATTTGCACATGTGGACAGAAGTCGGTGGAAATTGGATA
This sequence comes from Psyttalia lounsburyi, assembly GCA_030522865.1. Classification (NCBI taxonomy): domain Eukaryota; kingdom Metazoa; phylum Arthropoda; class Insecta; order Hymenoptera; family Braconidae; genus Psyttalia; species Psyttalia lounsburyi. Next base: position 9,625 of record JAPYZN010001621.1, on the reverse strand, counting down.
CAAATATTTTATCGAATTTCGTTTTTTTTTAATGTAAATGATAAATCAAATAAATGAATACAAAATTCACGATTTGACGTTGAGGAAAATTTCTAACTATCTAGACGATTCTCAGATTTTTTTAGCAATTGTCCATAGATTTTTATTATTAATTTAATCGTCGTCTAAAAAAACATTTCAACTCATTTGGCCCCAAAACCTCTCGTCTTCCCGATAAATCCCAAACTGTCGAGAATTTGAAGCGGTCCATTTTACCCTCCTCTTGCCGATCACTTCCACTACACAGGCCCGAAAAAAAAAATGACAGACGGCGATGCGACGTAAACACACAGACTGTCACGTCCGCTGGGTCAAAACAAAAAACCTTCGACATAAAAAAAAGAACTCGCCTAAAGCCCTCCAAAAATCAAAATCCCCAAAAATGACTAAAAAAAAAATATTTTTTTCGACATATGGGGCAGTACGGGCCACCTCCATGGTCTCCCCTTCTGTTTTGTAGGTGAGAAAAGCCCCCAAATAGTCACTTTTTCGTGGAAAGGTGCCAGGAAGTCCAAAAGAAACCGATAAAATCGGGACTAATTTTTTTAATGGGTGGAAAAAAAATCGCAAAAAGGGGAAAAAATCGAAGAAAAAAAGCACTCACCATGTTCAGACCTGTCGGAAGTGTCGAGGGAAGTCCTGAAAGCAGATCCCAGCTGTCCAAATAGCACACAAAATGATCCTCGTCCCGACGAAGTTCCACTTAATTCCCAGATTGTTAAGTGCTCGTGATTAATTTCGACGATCCTTGGACGCTTTATCGTCTCCGGGGGATCGTCCCGGGATCTTCTATTGAGGTGCACCAGCACTTGTAAACCACCAGATCACCTTTTCCGACGATTTACCGACCCAGAACTGGCACAGAGCAGCCGAAATAAGTCAATTAGTCGTTTGTATTTTGAGTCTGAGATGAATTTTATTGTCGTCTCGGAGGGGGATTTTTAGTCCTTCCTTGGGCTCTCTCGCCACCACTTACGGCCTACAAACACCAACAGACTGGCCCCCAGGAGTGGGCTTAGCTACCAACAAGATGGCGACCGCATTCAGCGCGCCAAATTCATTTTTGCGAATGTTTTTGTCATTTTTTTTAGAACAACTGGAGATATCTTCCTCGATTTTTTGGGGTTTAACTGCCCAGTTACAGTCCAAACACTCATTTTTTTCTCACTTAAGTAATTTTTACTGTTTATTTAAGTAAACAAAATATTTTCAATTCATTGGGATATTACTTTATGACTGGTTAATGAGTTAATTATTTATTTAATTACTGTTGGGCAGCGAAAATGTCTCCACAGAAATTCTGATATTTCTTCAATTGCTCGCTAATCTTTCATCGCAAGTAAATAATTTTTAGAGACATTTATTTTATTTCATTCGACTCAATGAATAATTTATCAACTTTTGACGTTTCTCGGAGAACAAAGAGAAATAAGCAAAACCAAAGCAGAAGATAAACTTGAGTAGATCTCGTTTCACAATATTCAGGGGTGAAATTATCAACTCAAAATTTAACGATTTTATTTTTCAAATTATTTCCAAGAGTTATTATGACTTTTTTTTTAGGAAAGTTCGTTCTGGGAGGTCGTGATACAGGCGAGAATATTTTCATTGGCTTCCGAGAATTGCAGGCGTATCATCAGTTTTACCGGGAATTGATTGGGGTCCGAAAGGAAATAGTGAAAGGCAAATTTACATATTTGAACAATTTCAAAGGACATTTTTTAATAAGAATTTAATAGACAAGAATATTTCGATTTATTTCATTGATTTTCGCCTTCGGTATTTCATTAACTTAATTAGGATGCAATTATTACGTTAATTACTGATTTTAAGCTAAAGTTGTCAGAATAAAAAATATCCAGAATTTCAAGAGTTACAAAAATTTGTTTATGACATTTTTCGTTAAACCCACGCGTTCTCAAGATATCCATGAGCCAAGGTAAACCCTAATTACTCAGCATTCGTTATTACGATCTCAATCGCTTTTTTAATAAGCCAATTCCATCGATAACCGTCGGTCGGACGGAAAAAAGTGATAAAAAAGAAAATGCCAGGAATTTCATGGGCTACATAAAAGTCCTATAGACTTTTTTTTCTAAATTCATTAGTACTCGAGATATTCCCAAAAAACTGAGACTGAAATAACGTACTCTTCGACATTCCCCGGAAAGAATGAAAGAAAAATCCTTTTTCCAAATGAATTCTAATTAAATTTCTTCTAATTTCTAATTTTGACATGACTTTTAGATATCACGGAAGCCTTCTCCATCCCCATTTTTTTTTTTGCCAGAAGAAAGAAAAAGTTTTGACGAATCGATCGACATGTGTCTCTTTTGTTATTTAAAATGTCAGTCGTGCGTTCTCATTTTTTTTATTCCCGGATTTATCAGTCCCCGAGTTAAACAGAATTTCTCCCGTTTATATTTCGTCATCGATTTCCAATTTTTTGATTGTAAAATGCAAACAATAAGACAATTCACGCCCCACGGATGAGTAAAAAAAAGAAAAAATCATATGAATATTTTCCTCCAAAATGTCTTACCTCTCGTCCAACTTATTTCCTCCTCAATATACACTTAATCAACATTTCCCAATTAATCGGTGGGAGGTGGGGGAGGGAGGAGGGGAGTGTAATAATCCAATGCCAGAACAACAGTTAATGAACGGAGGAATTCAACAATTTAACTGGGAAAATTATGAACATTTTTTTTTAGGAAAAAAAATCATCCGAGTTGTTTACTGCATCGTGGATGTTCAAACACTGAAACTGGTGTTTAGTTTGCCGATTCACATTCGATATTCACTGGTATCGATACTATGACATTACGATCTTCGATATTTTGGATCAATACCAGCGTATCGATATTTTCTCACGAATAAGTCGAGAAAGAACGATTCATCTGGAGTATTAATCACATGAGTAGTGGCTTCATAAAAAAATTTTATGATAAATTGTCGGAATTTTTTATGAATTTTTTTGCATAAAAAATCCGTTTTGCGATTGTCAGCTGGACTTTTGGGAAGTATCGATACTTGGGGATATCGATACGAGGCAGTCCGCTTCGATACGATACCGAGTATCGATATTTTGTATCGGGAAGCTGTTCACTCCGCGCACATTCCAGTTCATGAGACGTCAAGTAAAGTGTGCAATTGTTTTTCCAATGATTTTGTAAATAAAATAGAGTGACAATTGTAATAAAGTAAATTGGGATCTCTAGTTCTGATTATTTTTTCAATTGAGAGGACAGAAAAATCATTTCATGCGTTGTCTGCTGTGAAAAATTGTGTCTTTCGGGTTAACCTCAAATTTTCAATAACATCTTCAATAATAATTGTCATAATTGCCAAGAATGGGAAAAACATCAAAAGATAAGAGAGACATTTATTATCGAAAAGCGAAAGAGGAGGGATGGAGAGCGAGGAGTGCGTTCAAGCTGCTCCAAATTGATAGCCAGTTCAACATATTCGAGGGTATGTGCCCAAACTTGGTTAATTTGTAACATTAATTAGTTTCAGTATCTCAAAATATTCCCCATATTCTCGTGAATAATAATAAAGCTGTCAATATTCCTCACACGAGGTAAAATATTCCGCTGGAATTTCCAATGAAGAAGTACCTTGAAAGTCCAGTTCAACTAAAACGTCATAACAATCTTCTAATTTATCTAGAATATCATGATTATCATTATTAACATTACCAACGAAGTGCGTCCTCACTCTACCGAAAGTTTTCTCTGTCCAGGAGTCACGAAAGCTGTGGATTTGTGTGCAGCTCCTGGCAGTTGGAGCCAAGTGTTGTCCCGAAAATTGAAGTAAATATTAATTTATACCAATACCTATAAGTTATTCACCTAAAATCCCTGTATTGGAAACGTTGACGAGAATTGTCTGTCTTATTGCAGTGCAAATTATGAAGTCCACTTGGACAAATCAAAAACTGACGAGTTGGAGGAATTTCGGCCAAAAATTATAGCAGTGGACCTCCAGGCAATGGCCCCCCTGGAAGGAGTAATCCAGATTCAGGGTGACATAACCAAAACCTCCACAGCTGATGAAATAATCCAACACTTTGGTAACACAATGGCCGATCTAGTGGTGTGTGACGGTGCGCCAGACGGTAAAATCCCTTTTTTTCCTCATTCCCATAAAACACTGACAAACTAATGGAAAGTAATTACAGTCACCGGCCTGCACGACATGGACATCTACATTCAATCCCAGTTGCTGCTAGCAGCTCTGAACATCACGACTCACATACTGAAGCCAGGAGGAACGTTCGTGGCGAAAATATTTCGAGCCAAAGAGGGATCTCTGCTCTACTCGCAATTGAAAATATTCTTCACTAATGTATTCTGTGCGAAACCGAGTAGCTCGAGGAATTCAAGCATCGAAGCTTTTGTCGTGTGCAAAAATTATTCACCACCGGAGGGTTACAAACCACACATGTTGAATCCTCTGCTGTCACATGAACCTTTGAACTTTGAGCAATTGACGGGAATCAATAGATATGTGGTGCCATTTGTCGTCTGCGGAGACCTGACAGAACCGGATTCTGATGCTTGTTATCCTCTAAACGTAAGTCCAATGAATTTATTGTCATCGTGAGGAGAGTTTGTCACTTTTTGAGGTTGATTTGACGCGTATTGTCTCTTCTTCGGCGATGATCTCCACAAAAGGACTCAAATTCTTGAGAAAGATCGTTTGCAAGAGAAAAAAAACAATATAATAGCATGGATTAGCCTGACTAGAACTTAAATTCCATATTTTTCTCCTTTTGGATCCCCCGGCTATCTATTTATCTGATTCCAGCTCGATGGAAATACCTATGAGCACCGTGAGCCTGTCCAAGGGCCCCTGAATTCGCCGTACGAAGAGGCGGTGAAGCTCGCAGCTCGAGATAACCTGCGAAAGGTAAACTCTGGTGTCGTTATCCATCACGATGAGCCAGAGTCTATGAAAGACATCAAAAAATCCTGTGAAAGTTCGACCACGGAAGAAGGAGTTACCGTTAGCAACATTTGTGATGAACTCGATGATTTAGCTGTTACCGAGCAATAAAGTAATACTAATAATTCCATGGGTAGACTAAAAATGTAATGATCTCAAGTTGGAAATATTGATCACAAAAAAAAACCACATATCATCGACTGAAGATTTCTTCATCCTACCGCCCTGAATCCCCTTCCAGACCATGATTCCATCTAGACCAAAATATTCCAAGAGTGGGGAGTCAGATTGAAACGCAAGAACAGGTAAACAGAAATAATCCCCATTGGATCAAGTCACAATCCAGGGACGAGCGTGTTTACCAAAAATGGCAGAGTTCGAGGTATAAATCCATTCAGCAGATATCAGTAGTCATTAAAATACTAGTAAAGCCCCAACAACTCTCATTTTCACCCTCCAATTACTCCCTGAATTCCAGTCAAATCGTTGTTACGCCTGCAAGAAACTCTTCTGCTGTGTGGATTGCTGCTCAAATCACATAAGAAATAAACATCCTGGGCGTGAGTCCGAGTGCCCCCTCTGCCGGTCCGAGATCCTCATTGTCCGTAATTTTGATAACCCTCACTTTATGTGTCACATTGTGATCAATCACTTGCCCTTGGAATGCCGATCCTGCGGCGATCTATTTGAGTGCAGTTCTGATTTGAAGAGTCTGGGGACATGCTCACGTCGTCTACTGAAGAAAAAGGAGAGTATCCATGAAGGCCATTCAGTTGTCGCTCACGGGCCATCCTCACTGACCCAAACGCCCTTCAACCCTGTCATGCAGAGCCAGGGATATTCGATCGAGGGAGACTACAATGCCAACTTCGAGAGCTTGACTTCACCCCCAGAATTCACAAGACACACTAGTACTCCAATGCACATCGGCCTGTCCCGAAAAACCGCTAGTATTGTTTTCAAACCCCCGAGAAGCCCGAGTTTTTCTCTGAAGACTCCGCAAACCCCTACGTACATGCTTCAAGCTGTCAATAAAGGAGAACCCAGTGAAAACAGCAAAAGTGCCTACAGCAAGGCAGACACTCCTCACGTTCACCAAAAGCAATCATCGAGAGATAGCAATCTGCAGGAGCTCCTGGAGCAGTCAGAATCTATTTATCTCAGTTTTTCGCCGTCGACTAGACAGAACTCCTCAGAGAAGCCTTCCCTCAAATCAATCCTGATGAGCAGATCACCGGTGGAGAACTTGGAACCCGAGGGCTGCAAAATGCCGGACCTCGAGAGAACAAGTGCTGATATGGATCTGACAGAACCGCAGGGGTCGATCCCTGTTGTTGATCGAGTGAATCAAGAAGTGAAGACAGCCTCAGATGGCCTCAACAAATTGCCGCCAGAGGTCAAGGACTCGGGGAAGAGAGTGAGGTTCTCTGATCAATTCGAGATAAAAGAAGAACCGGAGATCAGTGCGAGTAAATCTTGCACAAGTGGGGCTGAGGAGTTCTTCGAGGCCAGGCAAAGTCTATCAGAATTTACGGTTATGAGTCCTGACGGTTCATCTGGGGAAAGTCCTGATGTCAACAAAAAGGAGACGAAGATTTCGTCCACCGTCCAAGGACTGGGTGACCTCAGTTTGGTGAAATATCAAGAGAGTGAGGGTAATGAAGGAAATAAGGAGAATATTGACAACGGAAATATTGAGAAGAATATTTCTGCAGAGAAGGTACGGGATGAAAGGGATAAATTTGTGAATACCAAAGTCTCGGAGACTTCGCGAGTTGTGATGATGGTGCTGGTGGAGAATCCAGGAGCCAGTAGTAATGTTGATCTGGCTCCACTCATCAATTCTGGATTGAGGACTCTGGAGTCAGTTACCACGAGATTAAACTCTGAGGAGCAACCGTCGTCTTCGTCAAGTGAGCCTGGGGCTCAGAAGACACTTGTTATGTCGGTTGATACTTATAAAAGTGTTTCAACGATTGAGCAGTATCACACGCCGGCCTGTGAGGAGTCCCACCAGAGGAAGAGGCCTGAGAAACCCGAGGGCGGTGGCTTGTTTTCAGCAGTTGCCAATGCTGTCAGGACTGTCTTCAAGAACATCTCCGAGGCTGTCTCTACTGGTCCTGCTATGGAGGAGCAACAGATCCATCATAATATCCCGTCAATTAAGGTAGACCCTCCCGAAGAGGTGTCGCTATCGTCCTCGGCAAGACCTTCAAAGCGCTCCCGGGAAGATCTGATGGCCCTCGATGCTACTGAAGCTACTGGAACTGATAACGACGAGTCGAGGAATGACATTCGCAGTCCGGAGCACAAGAGACATCGAGCCTGGTATAGGCAGATTCGTGGGAGGGAACCGATTGCGAGGATGAGGGGCGGCTCCACCGCACTCAGCAGGGGAATCTCCAATGAAACTCAATGCTTCCAGCAGGGATCTCTGTCGGTTGGGGACACTATCTTGCCCCTACCCTCTCGTGCACATCAATCAACGCAGACTGATCCTTGAGAGGATTATGACAAAGGTTTTTATGAAGTTGATTTTACTGTCATAATTTATATGTTGATGTCGTTGGGCTATTGTGAATATCTTTCTCATTATATTTACTTTCATAATATGTTCCCCTATTAATAACCAGGAAATTGTGAGTGACTTGAATTATGTTGATATGAAGATTAGATTGTACTTCTGGTGTTGGATACTTCCAGTTTTTCATTTTACAATTGCTCGATGTTTTAAAGAATGGTGTGAAGCACTAGATGATAGCAGATAAATATTCGATAAAGAAGTGTCTTATTTTTCGTACGGATTGTTTATAACTGTTTGGAGTTAACTGAAATAAATTATATATATTAACAATTGTCAAAAATATCTGCAACATCATTGATACTTTCAACATTCGAATTGATGATGCCGTCAGGACAATTTTAGGAAAATCGTTACGAACTTTATTACAAAATGTACATGTATAAAATTAGAATTAATGTTGGGTAATGTTAGTTACGTTTGAGTATGGAGTTTGGTATTAAGCTGCTCGATTGTGTGCCCTTTCCATAATCGTCTCTATATCCACAATGTCTCGGTGCTCTTTCAGCATTCTCAGCATATCTGGTTTATCAACTATTGTCGTACTGGCAGCTGCTATGATACTCGTAATTATACGCCTGGAGATATTGATCTTCGTTATCATTTTCTTCAGTTTCTGCTTCTTTCTGAAAGATAGGGAGCATTGACAGGTTATGTTACTGACGATATTTGGAGGAATATTGAGATTGTTACCGTGCAATGTCGGGATTTGACGCCGCTAGTTTCTCATTTCGTACTTTCTCCTGCTCTTTGAGGAAATTCTGGAAGTCAGTGACTGACGCTGCTACTTCAGCCTGCAATTTTCTCTCTTTTGTGTGCAATGTGTCCATTTCCTGCTGGAGAACGATTATTTTGTCGTTCTGTCTGTACAACTTGGCCATCACTGCTTTCAGCCTGCTGTAAAGGTTTATTGTGGATATTTTTATAATAAATACAGACAAATAAATATGGCTGATGTTTTACCTGGCCATCTCGGGAGACATTTGATCATTGGACAAGAGACTCTCCGCTGCCTGTGAATGAAGGGCATCTTTGAATACGTTATATTTAATTAAATGATTCGACGACAGCATCTCGTGCATTTTTTTCTCCAATTGTTTGGGCTGCACTGGAGATATGGCAGCTGTTGATTCTGGAGGAAAACAGAGGATGTACCAGCAGAATCTTCATTAACTTTAAATTGTAGATACAAATACTTTAGCAATGAAAATATGTACGCACTTGCTTCATTTATAGCTCGGAGCAGTTGAATTCTAGCAGTCAGGCACCTTATTCTCTCTCGCGAATCTCTAATTTTCTCCTCAATAGGTTTGAAATCACTCAAAGTCACCGCACCAATAGAGAAATTACCAATTGTACTCCGGAGCAGAGCCGTTGCTCGCTCCAATAACTCACAAGAATCCATTTTCATTCAGCAATGCCGGAAAATAGTCGGGTTGTTTTGTCAAGCCGACAAAAAACACGTAAACATTGATAACGAATTCCTTTCGGCAGTGCAGGTTATGGACATGTCAACAGGTGAATTCCCGCATGAATGGAGACTCTGTTGAGCACCGCAAGATGGCGACACGTAATTCAAAAGTCGTTTAATAATTATGCAAAAAGCAAATGCAATAAAATTATTCTCAAAGACATTTGATATTCAATTAGTTCTCCTTTCTATTTTTCTTATCTGAACAATTTTTTATTCCCCTCCAATAATTTTCTTGACTCGTTTTCGTGCCTCACAATTTTTATTATTTCCTCATTCAAGTGTTATCTAATTTTTTTTATAATTAAAAAAATGCCAATAGCATATTTTTACGGATGATAAAAATTTTCCTCTCAGCCAATAAATTGTCAATTAGTAATTGTAACGTGCATACTTCAAGGCTCGTTTTTTATTGTTTGGTCTGTAGGTTCGCAAGGGCCCAGGGGGTGCCACCCACGTTTCCCTGTCCACCCTGTGGAAACTCAGGTAGGTATTTCCAAAGAATGAAGATTCAGGGATCAGGTCGAACGAATATTTATTACTTTAAACACTTAGACTAATTATAATAAGTACGGGAAACTTTG
>JAPYZN010001620.1:0-36305 GCA_030522865.1 Psyttalia lounsburyi | reverse complement strand
CGTAACAAGTGAAAAAAAATGGTTTTTGGCGAGTGGGAAGTTTATATCACGAGCCGAAGGCGAGTGATATAATCCCACGAGTCAAAAACCACTTTTTTCGCGAGTTACGAACATAATTTTTCATCTCAGTGTGTCGGAAAAGTACTTTTTCGACACACTGAGATGAAAAATTATACTTTTAAATTGTACTTTTCCGACACAGCGTGATGAAAAAACATTTTGAACGAGACTTTTATTAATAGATGTTGAGCCGGCTGAATTAGACTACAAAAGGATTATTATTAAAATGTGAAAAATGGAAATCGAATTCAGGCAAAATAGTATATTTCTCACCTAGGGAGGAAAAGTAGATAAGTCGTCCTCACGTGCTAAATTACGATCCCAGCCGAAGGCGAGGGTTGTAAGCACGTGTGGAATGCTTATCTGATTTTCCTCCCGAGAGTTGAATACGATTTTTCTGCCGAAATGGACGAAAGTGAGAGTTTCTAACCGAGCGAAGCGAGTGCATGTAGGCAGAAAAAGATATTTTTTACTTGGACCGAAAGTGAGCATTCTAACCCCGCCTCACTCGGTAAGAAACGCTCGCTTTCGCCATTCGGGCAGAAAAATCGTATTCAGCCCTCAGGAGGAGAATCAGACGAGCATTCCCCACGTGCGTACAACCCTCGCCCTCAGCTCGGATCGCAATTTTGCCCATGATGACGACTTGTCTACTTTTCCTCCCTAGGTAAGAAATATACTATATAATCCCCATAAATTCTATTGACTTTTCATTTCTCCAAATATACCAAATATTTCATGAAATAAAAATTTTGTAAACCAAGTCAACAATTGCCTTAGAGTCCTCCACCTCCTAACATGTTATATAAAAAATCTTCGACTACCCCAGTCCGTAGTTAATCTCAAAAAGGTTAAGACCGTCCGCACAATTTGACTAACGGAAAAATGACCATAACCTCAGTAGTTCCTTTTTGGTTTAGAGCTCCTTCTCCCACTCCAAAAACTAATCACGAAAGTTTATCTTGTAATAGAATATATAGGAATACACAGCCGCCAAATGGAAAACCCCAGGAACCACTGGGATTCATGTTATAGTTGGTATAACCATGGGGTTGGGTGGCCCCTGTACAAGCGTAGTTAACCGCACGGCCGAGTAGGCATTTTCCCTGCGGACATAATTCAAGGCGCATTACGCCTGGCCACGATGGAGCCCCACTGGCGGTCGCGCACGCCACTACCGCACCTCTCCCCAACAACTCCCCCTCCCCACTTGGCAATCCACTACCATCTCTTTACAATGGCTGTTGTACTAGTGTTTCAACCAACTACACTTTAACCCTACGCCTCTAGTAATATTAGCTGTGGACACTGCATTGTCGCGAGGTCGCTGTGGTCTCCTTGTTGCCAGCTTTTGCGGGGCTTAGTAATTAATCCGTTGGAGTCCCTCGAGGATATTGCTTGGCCCTCGGTACAGACACACACCCACATACACAGAGTATCCCGGACAGGGGTAAAAGATACTGAAGTTGGGAGTTGGCTGGCTACACGAGGGCCAGTGGGTCTCAGCAGAGATTCACCAGTGCTTAGCAGTCTCGTACAGACATCACGCGACCACTGGTGCCTTCGGGTGTGTATGTTGAGGCCACTGCGGAGGTCCATGTTAATGGCCAGGGGATGAATACTATTGGGTAAATCTCGTTATTGCTGGTGTATTGGGACACCTGGTTCCCTCGCTGGAGAATCGATTCTTAATGAAAAGGATCATTTTTGGGTGTTTAGTGGGGTTTAACGGAGCATCAACAGTGAGCTTACTATCATTTTATTCACAACTTGTGGGTTAGGATCATATGACTGATTAGTTTCTTTAATTAGATTCGTTGAACTTGAACTTCTTAGGTATTATTTGGGAGCTTATTTGACCGCAGGAATGAGGTCTCTCTGTTCTAGATTTACGGCATCTGTCTGTTGAAAAATAGGATATGGTGCTCCAAGGGTGGAATGTCGTGACTTTCCGCCCGAGGGAGTGACTCCCGCTCATCAGGGAGTAAAATACGAATATTCCGTGCAGATGTGTGGAAATAGGAGATTGTATGCCTAGGGAATAATAGGATATTTCTCACCTAGGGAGGAAAAGTAGACAAGTCGTCCTCACATGCAAAATTACGACACGTGCCGAGAGCGAGGTATTGTCTGGTTCTCCTCCCGAGGGTTGAATGCGATTTTTCTTCCAAAATAGACGAAAGCGAGCGTTTCTAACCGAGCGAAGCGAAGTTAGAATACCCATTTTCGCTCCATATAGGCTGAAAAGAAATTTTTCGTGCGCGGCACCTGAAAAACGCCGTTTTCGTGGCGCTGCGCCACGAAATTGGCCTTTTCTAGGTCCCACATCACGAAAAATAATATCCAAGCCTCGCCATTGAAAACATATCACCCTCCCCCACGTGCTTGCCATCCTCGCCTTCGGCTCGGAAGGTAATTTTGCACGTGGGAGACGATGATCTGTTTTCAAGGCTCGAGCATGAAATGTACTATTTTTTAATAAAGCGGGGAAAATTTGAGTTGAACTAGAAACAAGGGGGGTACTGAGACATGAAGGGAAGAGACAACAGTTTCGACACACCCTAGTGACGGAGGACCCACAACACTGACCTCACAGGGTGAATGGACAGGGTCGGAGGACAATGAGGCATTCGGGTCTTGACCTGCTAACCGAGCACACTTCTTGACCACCTTCAATTATTATTTACTTCCGCATAATTCTTGTCGCGTGATTTTCACTTGTGTAATAATCAGGTATTAAAGATTATTTAATCAACTCACATTTGATGGACTCGTGAAAATTCATTACTACATGAATTTGATTGCGCTGTTTAATTTTTTTGATTGGTAAATCAATTGTTGTTACAATGGCTAAAGTCTATACACAAAACTGTCGCCACGAACGGTAAAAAATTTACCATGCACTATTTATAATCCCCGCACATTTTTATCAATGTCAACTTGAAACTGTTTTTTCAATATTACCGAGTCGTTCCAATACACGAAAAAAACATTTAAATCAATTACCACGATACTCCTCTCGATTGAACATTATTCATGAATCAACCATCATCAACACCTCAGAAAAAAAAACCCCGCCTAATGAATACAATAACCCCCAGTTCTCGCGAGAATTTATTACAAACAGTTGGCAGGTGTTGAAAGTCAGTCTCATCTCCCAGTGAATTCATGGAGTTGAAGTTCATAAAGTTGTTTTATCAAATAATTTGATATCATCACTTTAAAGACTTCATCCCGACGGAGCTCAGTATCCGAAGGGATTTCCTCAAACTCACTCGCTGCGATAACCGTGCGCCATCTAGCGCAACCCAACTGTATCCCTGTATCTCGTGGCCTCATCATCACCGAATGAAATCGCGCAATAAACGTTGGAATAATGACGGGATAATATGTAGTCTCGAGATACCTGCCAGTTCACGATGCTAAATTACCAGTTTTCTGAGAATCAATTCATCACCTAGACGGCAAATAATGAGGCAATTAAAAATCATACCTCGATGGATTTCTTTTTTTCCTACAAATGATGTTTAAATGAACGAGTGACGGTGCGGTCATTATTTATGAGTAATAAAAATCGAACTACCCGTAATTCCAGTGTGTGTCGCGTTTGAAAAATCTCGGTTATTATTATTTTTTTCTGCCCGGGGGGGGGGGGGGGGGGGGGGGGGGGGGGGGGGGGGGGGGGGGGGGGGGGGGGGGGGGGGGGGGGGAGGGGGTGGGAATGAACGGTGAGGCTAATCTACACTTGTGGAGTTGCCACCACCTCCTCCTCCTCCACCTTCTAGTTTCCTCGTTGCCATCAAAACACTGGAGGAAAGCACCACTGAAGCATATCCCAAACCAAACTACCCTCTTCTGCCACCGGTCGTGGCCGTCACGGCTTCCGCCGGCGTGCGATGATAAATTACGTACTCACGGTAATTGCCTTCTAAGTTATGGCTTATAGCGCGTATGAAATATGGTATCGCTCCGCACGCAATTACTGCCCGGTTATTTATCTCAGGAGCCATGACTCTACGTTCCTTCCTCCACTTTCTACCTTCACTCTCTCATCCCCTAGTCTTTCCACCTCGCAACTCCTTTCTCCGGGTATGATGGGTACTCACTCATACTGCATTTAGTGGTGCATATTTATTTTATGAGTGACGGAGGGAAACTGTTATGGTGTAGCGGGAATGTGAAGGGGTTTGTGGAGATATTTAATTGCGGAGGATGATGATTAATGGGTTAATGAGGTGAGGATGGAGGAGGGAAGGAGGGGGTTGTCTGGGAGGATGAGTGGGGGATGGAAGGATGCTGGGTCAAATGGTTTTGACTCTTTTTTTGATTGTTTGGGGTCATTTCTGAGATGAATACTTTTTTTAAGATCCGGAACCATCTGGAGAATTTGTCGATTGCCGACGGTCGGTAAGAGATCGATTGCTGATTATTTTTTTGATACGCTGTGGGTAAAGTGAGGGTTTACGCACGCTTGGCGTGCACAAATCCTCGCTTCGCACACAATTGATACTTGTAAAAATAGGGCTTTTAGAATCTTGGGATTATATCACGAGATTTCGGCTCGTGTTATCAACCTTCCAAGAGCCCAAAAACACTTTTCCGCAATCGTATAGAAATTTATTATCGTGAATTTGGATTTTAAGCGCTTGTCGGGATTCAGAGGTAACTGGTTGACTCTCTTCCGGTTAGATGGTTGTGATTGTTGGGCTTTTGAGAACTTTATAAATAATTAATTCGTTGATAATGTTATTAGAGTCACTCATGATGAATAACCGACTTCTGATAATGTTTGGTGACTTTGTCGGTAATGTTGCTGATAGATGGTAATGGTGATCTCTACGCTCTCAACCTCGACAGGACTGTGTTACCTTGGAAGTCTTGGAAACAAAACGTACGGCCTTTCGCGCGTAAAGTGGCAGACCAGTGGAGGAATGGCGTGGATCGGTTGATAAACAGTGCGCTTTTTTTTGTCTCTAAATTATTTTTTATTTGATAATCAGTGAAACTTTTATTTAATAATGCTTTAGATAGTTTGTTATTGACAATTAAACGACAATCAATATTTTCAAGCCTTCGTGGGTAGTTAATTTGACATTGTTCTGCATGATTTTACATTCTAACCTAGTCTCGAGTGAAAGGACATTTTTCTTGGCGAAAATAAACCAAAAATGAGCAAATTATCGAATATAACTTGGCCAGCAGAATATTCCGAATTGAAGGTGAGTTCAGAAATCTTTACGGTTGCAATCGCTTCACATATAGGATACCAACAGAATCGCGAGGGCTACTTGAGTAGTGAGAATTTCTCTTTGTTTTCATTCTCAGGACTTGTGTTTTTATTTTTTTGTCTGTCATTCCTGGACTAAAATTACATTTTTCAACTTCAGAGAATCGAAGAACTCCTGGTCTGTGGAATATGCTACGACTACATGGAAACATCTGTGATGACACCGTGTTCACACAATTGTGAGTATTTTTATTTAATAGAAAAATATTACAATAATTCTCCAGAATTTAACCGCAGTCTGCCTGAATTTTTTTTCCAACTTTCTCACATTGATCGTCCAGAATGCAAAAGTATATTTCACGCTTAATAGTCTCAATTTTTTCCCTTGCACATCAGATAAAGAATTATTGCAATTTAGTAGTCGCCTCAATAATCAACTTTCATTGACTCGTTGATTCACACTTCCGGTGTAAAATCCCTGGCATTACGCGATTGAAAAAATCCCTCGCTGATTGAAAAATATCACATTTTTTGTTAATTCAACCGCGGCATAAATAATCTCTACCTTGGATCTTCTTTTTTCATTAATACTCAACTCAAGACAATTCTTATCTGTAAAAATTTCTCAACTCAATTTTTTTTGATAACTCAACTCCTATTAACGGTTTGATAATATTGGCATACCATTGGCGCTAGCTTTAACGACGCAGAATTACAGAAGAGGAAGTGAGACACGGTGAAAAATAGAACAAGACAAAAAATAAAATTATCTACAATTGTCGACAACTCCTCGATAATAATGTATCGGGTCGATTAGCCGTAATTACTCGGAGACGTGGCCAGGGTCAAACAATTACCGACGACTCTTTTACGTTTTGAGCATGTCCTCTATGCGTCATGTAGTTACAATTACTTACAGCTGTTTCATCAATACATAAATATTGTTTCAATATGGAAATAATCCTTCTGATGGAATCCAATGGACAATGTTTTTTCCGAAAAAATTACGAAACCCACAGTTCACTCGTCGATTATTCCTCGTCGGAACTTCGTCAGACAATTTGAGTGACGTTATCGTAATTTTTTAGACAATTCAAATGAAAATTACAGATCTCTCGAAAAAGATACGTATTCTTTATTGATTATTTCTCTCACAGGGGGTTCAGCCAATCAGAGCACACTATTTGAGTCTACCCAACAGAATTTCATCGGAAATTTCTAAAAAACTTTCGCAATTAACTTCATATGATTTGCTGGACTCGATATTGCCGGAATCCGAGTGGAATAAAAATCCGTGAGATATCGCTCCTTCTCCAAAGGAATCGAATACTTTCCTCAAGCTTTGCTGCCTAAGAACACGTGTGTCAAATTTTACAGAAAAATTTTTTTTACCTTCCTTTTTACATCGAAGAACTGAATTATTTATATCGCGTTCCACATTCTTGTGACGCCGCTGGATATTATTGGCTGGCATTCGGAATCGGTGGAATGAAATCCCGGGTTTATTCTTAATATCAAATTTATAAGAAGTTTTTACTAAAAAAAAATGGCAAGTCCAGACCGGGGTTGGAACTCGGGACCTTCCGAGTGTCAAATTTTTCTGCAAAAGTAGTGGTATCATCACTGAATATCGCCCTACGTGTAACTCCTGAAATAAAAAATTTTCAGACTGTTCCCTGTGCATCAGGAAGTACCTGCACTACAAGAACCAGTGCCCGGCGTGCTTCCAGGATACCTTCGAGAAGGATCTCCACACAAATAGAATCCTCGACGAGATAATCCTCTACTTCTCCAAGATTCGTGACAAATTGGTCACCTGCATTTCGGGGGCGAAGCGGCTCGCCCTGGACGAGTCGCAGTCACCCGCGCCCCCAGTCCGTCCAGCCCGCTCGAACCAGACAAAAACCCCAGAAATTCGTAGCAGGACCGAGATACCCCCAACCCCAGAGGACCCCCCAACCTCACGCCTCACCCCAAGAAAATCCTTCTCGAGTCCCAGCACAAGTGGCACCTCCAAAGTCACCTCCTTTTTCACCCCAAAGTCTCGAAAGCCCGAGACGCCCCTCAACCTGGTCCCCTGTCCAGTCTGCAAGGTCGAGATCTCGGAACTTCACATAAATAAACACTTGGACGACTGTTTAAAACGAGACTCCCAACCAGAGCGTCCGCCGAGAGTGGAGACCAAACGGAAACCTTTGCCAAAGCTCGTCGTCTGTTTAATGAAGGACTCAGAACTGAAGAAGAAAATGAAGCTTCTGAATCTGTCCATTCGAGGAGACAGGAAAACCCTGGAGAATAGGCATGGCAAAATTATTCATTTCAAATACCTTTATCACAATGTATTAACATATTAACCTATTTATTAGTAGTTTAGTATTAATTGCTAAGAATCAACCGAAAATATTGAACAAATTTTTATTAGTAGAAAACTGATCAATTAATGAATTCGAATGAATTTCCATTTATTGTTTTTTGTACGTCGTGACAAAAAATATTGTTTGACACACGGCTGTGAAGAACTTTTCTGCCTCATATGATTACAGAACTCGCCTTCGGCCCGTCCTGTAACCTCATATTCGCCAGAAAAGTTCTTCATGGCCTAGTGTCAAAATGTACTATGAGGGAAAATGATCTACCATTAATTGAAGCACAATTAAAAATACTTTGTCAAATCAAATGACAGAAACATAATTTGGATAATGATCTTATAATCACCATTAATCAACATTACCAAAATCTAATATTCTTGCCCGTCTCTGTTGAACAGATATCACCGTTACTGCACACTCTACAACGCAGAATGTGACAGAGTCTCTCCAAGAAGTGTTAAAGAGATTTTAAAGCAGTGCGAGGAGGAGGAGGAGCTCGAGAGGTTGAATCCAGAGGCGAAACTGAATGTCTCCAGGCTTAACATCACCAGAAATAGCAATCAGAATGTGATAGAGGCCATGCAAAAGCAGTACCTGGAGTCCAATAAAGACAAGTATGATAACCTGATCGCTCAGATCAAAAGTAGAAAGATTCCAAAGCCCCCGGTTCGTCGGTCGCTGATAAATGATCCGAACATGGAGGGGGATGAAGCGACAAGCAGTGAGGACAATTCGTTCTCGAAGCCGATTTTTGAAGATGCCTTCCAGGACAACGACTCCAACGACTCATGCCTACTGCAGACGTACACCAGCGATCATCCAATCAATTTTTTGTGCCTTGGGATAAGCGACGAAAGCCAGAGCCCGAAGAAAATGGGAACAACTGGGGGGTCAGTTTTAAATAGAAGTAATACAGTGGACTCTGGGAGACCCCAGAGCCCTAGCATTTACGATGTAACGACTGATTCTGAGACTGATGAAGAGGGGGCATGCATGGGGACAACGGGAATGACACCAGTTACCCATCGTTGTAAGTATCTCCATTCAGAAGACAAAATTATTATCAATTGTACTGCAATTATTTAAATTCCCTCATTTACTCCCTCACCATCACGCCCAACCGCATTTTTTTTTTTCGTGCAACAGTGATACCAGGGGAGCTTACCTTACCAGCCCTCGCAAATTAATTATCTGAATGATTGGCATCCCAATACGCTCATCATTGACTTCTGAATAAGACATGAAATGCCTGAGTGATTGCTTTGCCTAGCTGATTGAATCCTCCTGTGAATTTAAAATTCTATTAATTAGCGCAATTACTCAAGCTCGCTAATTAAGTCCCTCATTATCCCACTCAATTGTTTTGTTTTATAGCGGTAGTGATGCCAACGAAACCCAATCTGGAGGAGGAGAGAAAGATGAATGAGGAGAGGACGTCCAGGGGTAGAAACTTGGCTGATGCCATTGCTAAAGACTTCTGCGATGATGACAGTAATGATGAGGCGGGTCGAGCCCAGGACAAGATCATGGTGTTTGAGAGGGGGGACAAGGAGAATGACGAGGGGGATAGTATCGCTGCACGTCGGCCTGTCAGGAAACGCAACCATCCGTCGAGATTTAGAGATGATGGGGAGAAGGGACAGACCAGCAGATTGACGCCTATTGATGCACTCAGGGAGGAAATTAATGGGAATAAACTGGTGGTGGACAAGGCAACTGATGGAACTCTGAAGAGACGACGCAGGAGAAAGGGTGGGGACAGCGATGAGGAACCGCCTCGGAGACCTGTGAGGAAACGAGAAGCCAGTAATGTTTCGCAGGGTAACTGATGTTTTTTGTTTGTTCGTTTTGTGAATGAGGGAGTGCCAGTGGCTCTCGAAAATTTATGTCAAGGGAGAATTGTGAGGGTGATCAGATGAATAAATATATTTGTATGCTATTTTGAATTGGCCGTTTTTATTTCAGGCATTTGAAAGGCAAAGTTGAAATTATTTGTGGATTCAGTTAGAAATCAACGAGAAAATTGTAGCACTAAACATTATTTCCTTTGAAATATCGATGAATATCCCCGCAAAATTAAATATCGATAAATTAGATAAGGGTTTGTAAAATCTCCCCGAAAATTATTGAATTGAATCGAGTATATTTTCAACAGCTGAATTGTCTATCCAGAGCCTTCAATTTTATTTACACATCAACATTTGGTACAATTTTTGCAATAATCAATTTTCCGAGATAAATCGTCAATTCAACATTATTTATTTTTGATATTCCTCACTCGACATTTCTACCAGTCAACTATAAACTACCTATCACATTTATTAAACTCAACACATCGCCAATTATTAATTCCTCTCCATCGATAGTCTAATTTGAACCCTATGGACACTCGAAAAATTATCTGTCCTTGTCGATGATTATTATTTATCGTTAATGAGTACATGGAATCGTTTTGAGGCAGAATATTTATTAGTTACGATCCACGCAATGAATTGCCCTCGTTATAACTCCTCGTCGATAAATTTTTCACAGGCATCTTTCAAATAAAAATACAGAGCCTCTAACAGTCAATTACCTGAACACTTCGTTTTCTATTTACACTTTTCCTTTCAGTTGAATAAAATCTGAATAAATACGAGCTCAGGCTATTTCTCACAATTTTATTTTTAATTTCAACTTCAACGTTGAACCTGTTGATTGAAACTCGTTAGAATATCGTAGTGACTTGTGATTATTTTCACAGCTATTTTTTTTTCTTTTTATTTCAAGCACATTTGCGATTGATTTATTTCGATGGATTCTGAAGGAACATAATATATTATTCAATATAAGAGTAATATACATTTCTTCTGTGAGTATTATAAATGTAATAATTTGAATGAAAAGTTCAAGATAAAAAAATTCAACAGAACAATCGAACTTTTATTAGGAAATTGAGATTAAATGTACACTTGAATTCTATAAAATTCCGAAGAGCTTTGTCTATCAAAATTTTGAGGAATCATTTTTATACGTTTCGTCTACTTGAATTGATTATTTTTCCATCGCAAATTCATTCAAAAAAATGTAAAAGTAACATCTGCTGACGTTTTTGTTTCGATTTTTAATGGAATTGGATTTAATTTTATGGAATACAATTTGTTATAGACTTTCCATACATTCACTTCTCAAAATTTTCGATATCTCTGACTAAAATCATTCACTTGAGTGACATTGATCCTCCAGAACCCATCAATCTTACGATTGATATACTCAATTCCCCCGTTTTCCTACGAAAAAAAAGTAACAAAAAATTAATTATAATACTCTACGGTGATATCCTCAGTAATCTATTTTGATTGACTCTTTGATTAGCACTCCCTCATAAAATCCCTCGCATTATTGCACGACATTTAAAAATTCCTCACCGATTAAAAAATATTGCATTCTTTACACAATTCAACGGTGGCATAAATAATCTCTCCATTATCAATTTACATTAGGTCATCATTCCTGAATTAAAACATCATCTGAATGGACATGATTGCAATACGTAATGATAAATCCTCTGCAATTACTATCTAACTTATAATCAATTAATCATCAAATAAATACATATCTTTTGATTCAACATGACATTACTCACGTTAAGGGACGTCTACATAATAATAACTCCCCCGAATAGAATTAAAATTTACACCGTTGATTCAACGGAATTAATCTGTCATCAACATTATTAATTATCAGTATTCTCAACATAATTTGCTGTAGCAAGTACTTCATTATCACCTCACTACAGTCAGGCACACCATTGTAAATTTAAATCTACAATGTCAATCCCTCTGTAATCCTTTCATGAATTTCAAATTCTGTCAATCAGTGCAATTATTTAAGCTCGTTCATTGATTCCCTCATTATCACGTACCATCTTGTTTTTTTCGTGCAACAGTGATGCCAATGGAGCCCCTTATTTTCCTCAGCAGATCAATTATCTCAGCAGTTGGCATTTCCTCGACACTCTCGTCATTGACCTGTGATTAATCCACAAAATACAAGAGATCGATTAACTCGAATGATTAAAAGCTCGTGTACAACGATATAATGCCATCCTTGGGGATTGAGATCAGAGGATTTACCATAATTAATACATCTCCTTGCTTCAGTCTACCATCTTTAGCGGCCACACTGTCTGGATGTACCATCGATATTACTGTACCACCAACATCCGTCTGTAAACTGAAACCAAGTCGGCTGTTCCATCCCCTTGTCAATTCCACCATGAATACCTACGTCGGATAAACATCAGATTGAAATTTCTATTCATTAAGTTAATTAGCATAATCGTGGTGTGGCTGGTGGGGGAGGTTTGTTAATTTAATTGATCGAGAGATGAGTGCACACGATTCGAAATTGGATGGCTCTTGAAGGGGAATGGAAGGATAATATTGGAGTCGATTATTTCGAGGGGGACTTCGATAACTGAGGGAAGGGTTGTCGATATAGAGAGACATCTGCTTAATTTTATGGACCAGGGAGGAAAAAACGTGGGAGTAGACATTTTTTTTAATGAAATTTTTGTTCATCTTGTGCCGACGCGTTAAGAGATCATTTTACCGGGAACTAGATAGCGATATAAATAACAAATAAAATTCGCTTCCGAGATTTGTTGACGACAGGTGACCAGAGAACTTTATAACATAAGTAAAAGAAAAATTTCTAGAAAGAATGGGAATTAACTGAAGCCCATTTATCGGAATTTTTAAATTTTTCTTTTGAGAGAGATGGGAAAAAGTAAACATCGTGAAATAATCAATGTCTTCCGTAGAATTTATGGAAAGAGAGTATAGAAGTTATTTATTCTAAGATCTACTACGATAACTCACTTCGTATCCCTCCCTCTGTAAGCTCTCCTCGTGCATCCTCTCCCTCTCATTGGACTCGGCCATATCCCCCTCGTCCTCGTCATCCGGGGCAAACATCACTCCCTTCCACTTCAACAGACCCTTGCTACCACCTGGATCCTCTCCGCTCAACACTTTTCCTGCAATAAAAAGGGAGATGTGAATTGTTGACGTTTCACTGCTCGAGATAATCCGCCATGTTACAACACTACATCCGCTCCTGATAAGAACATTATTATCGCAGTAATGCTAATGACGTATTTCTCGCTATTTGGGTCACGTTCAGTGCTACGGGGGATTTAATAGTTTTTAAATTGTTCGTGATTTAGGGGAGTGCTGTGTATTTTTAAGTGATTCAGAATTACGAGGGGAATAATATTAAATCGTCTCATTAACGCAGGAAAGCTATTTGTGATAAGATTTTGTCAATTGTTCACGAGATAATTGAATTACAATTTCCAGAATGTCGAGTTTAATGTGGAATTTACTAATTATTCAACGTAATTGCTTTTATTAACAGAGGAAATTAACGAAAAATGTTACAAAGGAGAGGTTGACGTGTTGAAAGCTCCCAGAAATCTTGCATTTAGTCTGTGAAAGAGAATACTGTGCAATTAAATTATTTTCTATAATTTACGAAAAATACCCGTGAAAAAAGGGTGCAGTTGGGATTTTGGGATTTTTGTTTTTCGAGTGGTAACAACTCAAATTTACCTGGAATGTCTTGATCACTCGAGTGAGCAATTTTACTTTTGGCACTGCCATTGTCACCACCCCCGCAAGTCGGATTAGCACTCTGATAAGCAGGATTTTTGTAGCTAAACGCTTCGCTATTCGTCCTAATTGAGGACATAATTGGCGGCATTGAAGCTGGCTCGGACGGCAATGTATTGTCCTGCGTTATGTCACGATGGAGTTCCTCGATGTAATCAATTGGATTTTTACTGCCCTCAGGAATGATAATGGTTTCCTCTCGCTCTGACTCAAGGCTAAATTGATAATTTGGCTTCTCAAGGGGGCCACCGAGATTGAGGAAATTTGGTCTCGATGGTTTACCCGTGTCTAATGAATCAGATGCGTCATACAGGGCTGGTGGATCGATTATGTCGTCTGGTGTTGACCCTTTGGCTATTTGAGTCTTTATCGAGCACTGATCGCTGTCTGATGTGTCAATCTGACTGCCCGTTGACACCTGATTCGATGAGTATATCGGTTCTGAAAGGGTTTAAATAAAAGAAATTTCTTAAAAGGTCTAAAGCAACAAAATGTGGGATTCTCGGATTCTCAATGTAAAAAGTTTTTGGAATAAAAAGGGGCACGAAAAACGTCACTAAATAGCTCCAGTTCGAAACTTTGTAATTCAATTATTTGTGTGAATATTTTTCAGTTTAAAAAAAAATGTGCACGAGAATTCAGCTTGTGTCAGGGAAATACTTGGATATTTGCGATGCAAAGCATTGGGAGGGCGTTTTTTTAAACGTCCGCATTTTTCTTTTGAACTTTATCACGTCATTTCTATCGCTTTGAGAAATTCAGATGATGGAATTAAATTTACCGTTGTCTTTGTCACCAGTGGGTGTTCTCGAGGCGGGTTTTCGCAGTCTTCTCGGCGAATTTGTGGATGCACCTGATGTCTGCTGGCAGCTTGAGCCGTTTGATGTGCCCGGTGACAACTTGCGAACGGCCAGATCACAGAGCATGTCCATTGCCTCTTGTCTGAAATTATATTGTTACATTTTTTTTTTAAATTACCGACAATTCGTGCAGAGATGAATGGCAATGTTTCGTAGATCGATATGTCAAGGAGCACTTTGTTTTAAGCGATGTGAATAAATGGAACATTCTTATTGATTGTCATATTTATTACAATTTATGTAGACTCATCGTGGAATGTTGTATCGCTACTTTCATTACGTTGACATTATGGAATGTTATTAATAACTGAGCGCTCAGATTCTCCCGTTGTATAATTCTCAGACGTTGTGCTGACAGTGACAAATAAATTGGTATTACGGAGGTGGGGACATTTGATTGTGTTGATAATTTCGTGTTTGAAGAGAGGCAAGCATTCGAATCATTCCAGAATCTGGTGAGTTATTTTGTGAAAAATCCGAAAAATTTCCCATGCTTCGACCCCAATCAATGCAACAAATACAATTTTAAAAGACTCGCTCCACGAACATCAAAATAAAATTAGTCAATCAATTGACCTTATGGGCATTTGGGCACGCCTGATATTGATACTCCATAATTTGAAATTTATCAATGATCAAAGGAGACGATACACTGGACTTTATTCATCTCCACCAGTGGAATAAATCCCCAATAATTCACGAGTGAATCCGGACAGAAAGGGAATCCTTACCGCAGACTAGTTCGAGGTGGACGGAGTGGATGGTCGGGCTCAGTCGGTGACAATGCTGATACGGGAGTCTGTGCCAAGTCTCGATAGAGACGAAGTTTAACTCTTGGACCACACTGTCTGAGCAATGCAACTGCCTCCTCGTGGCTCATTGGTGACAGGGGTGCACCATCTACCGCAACAATCTTGTCGCCTGGCTGAATACGGCCGTCGCTCAATGCTGGTTCGCGCACCAATGCCCTCACATAATGGCCCAATGCACTGCTATCCACCTTACGAAGAGTGAAACCCAAACTTCCGCCCACTTTAGTCATCTCAATATCAAATTCCTGGAAAAAGGATTTTTTTATTCAACTAAAATCACCATTACTATATTATTCATATACCCCTGGCATCGTCTGATTTTTTTTTCAGAAATTTCTCAAATTTTCAAGATTTTAAATCACAAATTTCCCGTCAATATGATAAAATTGAATTTCATTTCGTGGAATTTATAACTCTGTAGAATATTCAAATGTAAAATTTTCGTATTGACCTCGTCCTCAGATATCTCATGAATAAATGAAGATTTCAATTTTCGCATAAAAAACTGTCCATTTCCTTTAATTAAAAAGTATTCATCAAAAATTCTCTCCGAAGCTAACTTGATCCATTCATCCAACAACTTTGCAATCAGCAATTTTTTCTATTCAATGATGCGCCATCGTAAATACATTTCCACATCTTTTATTGAGATAAAATGCGCCCAGATGGAATGACATACCCCACAAGGTTCGATCTGAAGTGGTGGAAGTGGATTGAGTAATCTCAGGGGTGGAGGTGGTTCACGACGTGCTGGCGGGGGTGGTGGGGCACCGGGGGGTGAAATATTTTGCTCATCCCCTGGGAGTCGACACACTAAAAGCTCGACTGTGCTCGATGTCGTTCGAAGTACCTCCAGAGCCTCCTATATAAGAAGATAAAAAATATTAGTGAGAAACGGAGAGGATCCATCGAGGAGAATAGATTACGATACGAGGCGAATAGGCTAAATAAGAGAATTGTTTTTGTCACTAGCGTTATTGACGCATTGCATTAGGTGCACATTAGCGATGCATTGCGATAAAAAAAATTGTTCAATACTCGTGGAAAACGCGAGTTCTCCTCTCAATGGTTGAATCACATTTTTTGCCAAAATGGACTCGCTTCGCCCGGTTAGGAACGCTCACTTTCGGTCCATGTAGGCAAAAATATTACTTTTCGTCCCTGGCGCCCGATAAACCGCGATTCTAACCTCACTCCGTTCGGTTAGATCGCGGTTTTCGGGGCCAGAGACGAATCTGACTCATGTGATTATAATCCTCGCCTTCGGCTCGGATTATAAAGCCACATTCGTCAGATAATCCTTTCATCGCCTGGTGACATAATGTACTATTTTTTAACTTGTGTCGAAAAATACTATTTCATCACGCTGTGTCGGAAAAGTGCTTTTTCGACACATTGAGATGAAAAATATTGTTCGTAACTCGTGAAAAAAGTGGCTGTTGACTCATGGGATTATATAACTCGCCTTCGGCTCGTGATATAAACCTCCCACTCCCCAAAAACCATTTTTTTTCACTTGTTACGAAATATACTATTGCCACGAATACCGAACACTATTTTTTATCACAATGCGTGGGAAATCGAATTTAATCCTGCGCAGAGTGCGTCAAACGTCATTTACGCAAAATCTGACGGTTAAGTTCTTTTTCCAAAATTACTTTTCATTTATAGAATTCATCTTTCGTGTGCTAATCTTTTTAGAGATAGTCTAAGGTAAAGTGGAATTTAAGCATGCATAGCAAAAACTGTGTTTGTTTCATGTAATCACAATCCTCGCCTTCGTCTCCAATTAAACCTGAGTCACCAACGGAAATTCTTTTATCGTCGGATGACATAATGAAGAGAACGGAAAGCAAGACCGACCATGATTAATTGTCAATATCTCCTGCTTAAATAATGGGATTTAAATGCGTCAGGGATCGTCTCCAAGCTTGCAAAAATATTTTGCAAATGGGCGAGACATCGAGAAATTTTATCCTCCAATTGTCGAATTATTGACAACTAAAGACTGGCCGGACTTTCCCCACCCACCTCTCTCACTATTGTCTGATTTTTCTCTTTATTCATTCTCTGAAATTGGTTTGAGCTACACAAAGCGATCAGTTGTATGTGCTTGAACTCACGTAGTTTGTGAGACCGGTGAGGGGTATACCATTTGCCGCAAGAAGAATGTCACCGGGTTGAAGTTTGTTGGATAGCGCCGCTGGCTGTTGAGGAAA
Organism: Psyttalia lounsburyi; assembly: GCA_030522865.1. Lineage (NCBI taxonomy): Eukaryota > Metazoa > Arthropoda > Insecta > Hymenoptera > Braconidae > Psyttalia > Psyttalia lounsburyi. The sequence goes on along the minus strand of JAPYZN010001620.1, from coordinate 19,104 downwards.
GAGCCTTTTAACCCTCACCGGACCAGCACTACCACCACCAGATACACTTAAGCCAAGCCCACGGCTACTTTTCTGCAGGGTCACCCGAAACGTGCTCTCTGGAATGAAAAATTCAATCAATTGATGGTGAGTTGAGTTTCAGAGTACTTTTTATTTTCGTCTGCGGGTAACTTCTCGGGGTTTCTTCCACTTTTACCGAGGGGTGGAAGCTCAGCAGTTGTAAGTGTTTTTGGATTTGTACTTCTGGGGAATAAGTCACTTTCAAGGGGCTGAAGTAGATTTTTTTGCGGGACTGGGCTTTTGTTGGCGGATTGTTCAAGTGATTATGTGAGGACTTCTTTTGTTCGTGCTTCAGCTAGTTTAAAATTACGAAATTCCTAAAGTTCTACCAATTGAAGTGACCTCAAGTGTTTGAAATCAAAATTTTCAAAAAAAATCTGATCAATTTACCTCAAACCAGATGGCGAGGAAATTAAACGATTTCTACTTTTAAATCTAATAGTTATAACGAAATATCGAAATATCGTTTGAACCCCCAATTTCAGGAAATTAAACTCTTCACAAATAAAATCCTTTCAGTTGACGAAACGCGAAATTTGTTAGAAAGAGAATGAAAATAGTTTCTACAGTGGAAGTAACGATATTTGAAAACGAATGCGTCAATCCCCCTGTGAACCTGTTCCGCATGAATTTTTTTTTCGCCAGTCTTTGAATAGAGCTCCAGGTACAGCCGCCCATTGATCATTGAGGACTTTCCGCCGGAGCGGCCGGATATTGGAAAGAACCAAACTACTGACATATCGTTTCAACACATTGTTCGGATCATTGTCAGTCCCTCCCAGTGAATTCGAATACACCCGTGGCAAAAGGTAATTTTACATCTGATGCGTCACGGCCAATTTTCCTCGACACACGGCGAGGACACTCTCTCTCCTGTTATTTACATCTATTTACTCATTTTCTTGGTTGCAGAGGGGGGGAGAGAGTGAGAGAGTTGATTTACTGCGACTCTCGTGAGACTGCCAGGGGGAGAGAGGGTAACAAATTGTGCGCCGGGTTTATTTCAGAAAACATCCAGAACTATAATTGCCCATTGGAATGGGGAAAAATGAATCAAGGGACAAACAAGCGCATGTCGGAAGTCAACTGCTGACTAGTGGATATTTCGTTTTTTTTTAATGAAAGAGGAAAAATAGACGAATAGCAAAAAAGCAAATGAAAACAAGTGGTTCAGCGATACAGAACGCAAATTGGTATGTCTGTTTGTACGGCATAAAGAGATTGAAATTTCATTTCCATTTATGATTTGGTTCTCTTCAAACTCAGCTTTCTCTCGTTTTCACCGGACAAAAGGGAAATTCGTGATTAATTTTACATTTTTTTCGTTGGCATTTTGAGAGTATTTTTTATGGTCATTTTTATTCAGATACTAAAACAAATTTCAAGTTGAGTCGCGAATTTACATTCGACATTAAAAACCGGCAGCTCAAAATTTGGTAATGCCAAATTGGGCCTCTGAAGTATTTCCCAAAAATTGCAAGTCTAACTCGAAAAGGATTTAGAGACTTTAAAATCTCAAATTGAGTATTTCAAAAATCCAAATTGGCAATCTTAGAAACTAAAAAAAAAAAATCTCTTCGGCCAATACTTTTGGCTGGAGACTGTATCTGCCATAAACCGAGAAGTTTCGATATTTTTACAAAACATTCAAACAAACCAAAGACTCCCAAAGGAAATTTCTGCGGTCCCCTCGACTTTTCAATCCCCTCCAAAAAACAAATCCTCAATTTCTCAAAAACCTTCACTTTTCATCCTTTAATTCCCTACGAGTAAGTGTTACATTCACATTTTAAACCTGTTATTCCCTCCCTTCATTCTCTATTCAAAACCCATTTATACACCGACTGGCGATATAAATTGGCGCAAGTCAATTGAACGGATTCAGGCAACAGTAGAGCTATAGAATATCGGGTGAGGGGAGTGCAGGGGTAGGGGAGTATTCACGCTTGGTCAAATGGATGCAATAATGAACGCGCAAAGCCAATATCGATTGCTCCTCAAAATTGCCATTGCATGTGGGCTCTCCACCTGTATACAATTCGTATTTCAAATTCTTTTCCCACCCCCATGCCCTCCCGTTCCCCTCTGTCTCCATCTCCCCCTCATTCTCTTCCTTCTCTTCCTCTGCCTGTTTCATAATTTTAAGTACCACGAGTTCCGCCAATTTAACCCCCCTCCCTCCCTCCCCCCGCCCACCACCCACCACCCACCCGCATAATGAGCGTCAGTCACGATCGCTCGGATGAATTTTCATGTTTATAACGTTCGATAAAATACTAGTAAAACATTAAATAAACGTAAAATTCATCCCCTCGTAGTTTTATTGCACCAGCACTGAATCAAGAAATTTCTCTCTCGTCACGTGTACTTCACTTTTATTTCAATGTATTGCAGGGGTGGAGGGGTGGTGGGGAGAAAGGATGAGGCGGGGGAGTGATTCCCTTTTACAACCCCTCAATATATCCCTCAAATGACGGTATCCATTATTTTTCTATTCTATGCAGAGTAAAAAAAAATAATGTAGAGAAAAAGTTTTATTGAGTCATCAAACGAGTGGAACGACGTCACAACGAAGGTCCTTTTATTCTTCGGGCAGCTGTGGCTGCTGCAGAAGCCTACTCGTACTACGTGGGAAAATAACAGGTTGGGCGGGTGATGGGTAGGAGGGGAGGTGGAGTAATGGAGGTGTGGGGATCAATGACGCACGCGAATATCGCGATATTTCATTGAAACTAGTCGTTTTTCCTGGACTGCGGGAAAACCACAGTTTGAGGGGGACATTTTTCGGGTGTTTTATTTGATCGATTTTCCGAGATTTAGTTTTTTTTTATGTGAAATTTTTTGGGGTTTTAATTTCATTTTTTTTTTATATTGACGATTGCTTAGAATGTTTGGTAATTAATATTTTGTCAATGAATGAGAGAATTGCGTTGACAACGGGATTTCTATTTCATTGACTTCATTGATATTTTTATTTCATTAGTTTTAATATTTATTGAATTTTAATGAATATTTCCTCCCATTTTTCGTTAATTGCCGTTTGTAAATGAATGAAAATTAATAGTTCCAATTATTATGAAGTACCAATAATCACCAGAGTATAATCATTTATTAGCCGCCAATACTCCCATATTTTGGCAGAGTTTCAAATTTTTAATGTGTAAACAGCCGAACTCTCGGTAACGAAATTTTCTCGTAAAGTAATTCTCAAAAAAATCTCACGCACGGGATCAAAACGATCTGAAGTCACGAAGGTCTACTTTAACAATCACCTCAATTATGTTTTCTCCTTAATACACTCCAAATAAATCTTATTATCACATTTTAAAGAATTCAAACTGAGAATTTCCAGTGTAACTAATAATAATTTCTAATTTGAGAACTCTTGTCTCAAACTTTTTCATTGTAAAACCATTTTTTTTCACAACCTCTGAAGCCAAACAAACAATTCTAGAAATTTCCACTCACTTCTCCCTTTCACAATATATAACATTGATGTATAGCGGCTGAACAAGAAAATGAAAATGGTTATTACATCAAGAAACGAGAGATAAAAAAAGAAAAATGTGTGCAATGCTATTTTTTCGCTTATCTGGCCTTTTCCCGAGTGTGAGTGTGTGTGATTGTACACATGTGAGGGGGGGGGTGGGCGGGGGGGGGGGGGGGGGGGGGGGGGGGGGGGGGGGGGGGGGGGGGGGGGGGGTGACTACCTGGAGAACGAGCCTTCGCCGGATTTCCCGAAGACCTCTCTTTCCCTCAACAGTGATATTTTCTGTTTTATCAGCCCTCTTTTTCGTCGAACGAGTGGGGCGGGGGGAGGGGGGGGGGGGCGATAAATGCCTCGGATGGTTGCGAATGACTTCCTGATATTCACTATCGTGAAGTTAATATTTATAACGATTTTCGGGATGGCATTTTATTTCGGGGGAATTGGAAGATTCTTATTTTTATTTATTGCTCCAATTCAAATGCAAATAAATTATGTCATGGAGACGATAGCACAAATAGGATAATCATTTTTTTTTTATTATTGTTTGAGAAGGGAACCCCTATTCGCTCCAAAAGGAGATAAATATACAGAAGAAAAACAAAATTTGTATATTTTCTTTGTAGCCAGAATATACATTTTCAAAATAATTGAGTTCTAAGTTTTTGTATTTTTCAATTTTAATAGTCGTTTATTAGTATTCAAAATTAATTGTTTATTATCATGTCTTTCAAAATTCGTTAATCCCGTGAATTATTAAGCCCCAAAATCACGAGAAATTTTGCTATTGAATATTTACGATGCTATGAAAACATTCACCTTAAAATTTGTAGCTTCATGAACGAATAAATGTATTTGTTTATTTATTTTCTTCTGTACGATTCATCGCAATTATATTATAGTGGTAACATCTACAGTTTCTCCCAAATTGTATTTCAATAATACTCAGGACTGAAACAGTTTGAGTTTCACGTGTGTAGTTGAGCAGAAGTAATATAACGTAATTAACTAAGTTATTTCTACCTCCACGTGCTGTCTAGTGATACCTGCAACTGGACAATTTTTTGTTTTCGCTGCAATTTTCCTTGAAATTAATAGCCAACAGTGAATGAAATTGAACTTTTTTTTTCCTCGAGTAGTGCATTAAAAATTACAATAATGAGTGCCAGAGGTGAATTGCCCCGATGAATTTTCATTGTCTTCACTGTTAACTGCTGAGCCAAGAGAGAGGTATTTCGAAGAACACATTATACTAATCGAGATTGTTGATATAACTGTGGGATTTTCACCTGGTGGCAGTTCTCCTTCCCTCCCCGGAAGGCAAGCAGGATGGATCAACGGATGTCCGCTTCTTTGGGGCTACCGTTGGCTCACAGGTGCATCGCACGCACACAGAGTTATATCGCCCGCATACATACTACCAAAATCTAAAACCCCATCCACGAATGGCTTCCTTTGTGCATCCTCAACTCATTTATCCTCGATCAAACCGCCCCCCACCCTTCCCTCCTTTCCTTCCCTTCGCTCGGTTGTATTTTGCAACTTATCATCGACAATCAGCCCTCTATATAAAATTATCTCAAGGCGCCATCGAACGGATGATGGATCCAAAAGGTAAGCCTAAAATAAAGGATTTCAGTTAAACCCCTACGATCAGAAATGAAAATCTATGGAATTGACAAAAGAAAATTTTCGAAAATCTCAAATTGAGTTGTAAAAGTCTTCATTTCAAGCTTAAAAATTGGGAAATGAAACCAAATCTCCAATTTGATGCTCCTAAACGAGTTAAGTTGAGACCTTCGAAAGTTATAATTTAAACTCTTTGACAATAGAATATTTTTTTTGTGTGAATTACTTTGGAGGAACTTTGAAAATTATTCATCATTCATCCGTCACTCTCGGACGCTTCAACCCAATAATAATTGAGATACCGCGGAATAGTTTTTATGTCAATTAATCACTCCGCTCTCCATCAACAGCAATTATACCGCTCATATTACAGAGCTTTGAGCATTTAAAAATAATCGAAATTCAAATGAATCTCTTTTATGTCGATTCATCACTTCCTCCATCTTCGAAGGTCATTATAAAACTCATATTACATAGTTTTGGGCATTACAAAGCATTAACTCTAATGGAACTTTCGGATCTCGAGCCTTTTTCAGTATAATTCCATTTCTGGACTCTTGTAAAGGGGTTGGAGATGAAATAAAACTGGTGGAATGAATTTAATGTTCGTGAAAATGGGAGAATATGGATAATATGGCTGGGTAGTTTCATTGTGAAAGAGATGTGAGGGCTTTTGGTTACATATGTTAAGAAGACTGCGAAAAAGCAGTGATATCCATTGTAACCGTTAAAAGACTGAAACTTGAAAATCCCGAATGAAAAGAAAAAATGTATTAATTATATTTTTAGTCGAGCACTTTATTACACCAATCAATTAACGAAATCAGGGAGTAAATCAAGTATTCCGTAGCGTCAGCTTTCTAAACGGATTGAGTTAGGGGGACTGTACCAAGACGAATCCTACGTCACTCAAAACAAATCCACTTTTGCCTTAGCTCTTCCCTCCATCCCTTGTAAATCCCAATTTTTCTCCAATCCCCCAAATCCACGGTCACATCACAACATCTTGTTGCCCAAGTTGTTCAAGTAACAACAAAAGCTGCTGCGTCCAATCCTTGGCCTCTGGAGAAGTCACCCTCGACAACTCTCAAAATATTTGTGTTCAATTACCAATTCAGTTGTAGCAGAATCCATGGTAGTTTCAAGTTATATTTGATCTACATACAATAAGAAATATATTCAGAATCCATGCCAATCATTGAAGATAATCTCCATATTCATGGCTTTCGTATCCAGCAAGACTGAAACATGGAAACCAACCAAACCGCAGACCAAGAACAATACCAATCAAGCTTCTGGCTGAGAGATATGAGGACGCATTTCCACTAATCAATTTATGAATCTGTTCTCTAAGACTGTACCAAAATGATTCTTACGTCACCCAAAACAGATTTAGTGTTGCAGAAGCCGGTTGCCAGAGTTGCTATGCCTGTCCTTCACGAAAGTGGATCTCGACAACTTTCAAAATATTGCTCTTCAATTATTAATTCATTTGCAGCTAATCCGTGGGATTTTCCGGAAACATCTGATCTACATACAATAACAAATATATTCAGAACAAATCCATGCTAATCGTCAAGGATAATCTACATATTCATGGCTTTGTCATCTAGAAAGCCTGAAACAGCACAAATGTGAACCCACAAAAAGTTTAATAAAGTTTCTGGTTGAAATGTGCAGAATGTAATTACATCAGTCAATCTATGAATGTGTCGTCTAAGAAGAGATTCCGCTACATCATCTCCACGGCTTAGATAGACCAAATGATGCCTATGTTACCCAAAACAAATCCAGAGTTACGAAATCCCCCGCATTATCTGTCTTCTACAGACGTCACTCTCGACAACAGTCAAAATATTTCTCTTCAATTATCAATTCATTTGCGGCAAAATCTATGGTATTTTCAAGTAATATCTGATCTACATGCAATAACAAATATATTCAGAATCCATGCTAATCGTCAAAGATAATCTCCATATTCATGGCTTCGTCATCTAGCCAGACTGAAACATGACAATCGTAGACCAACAAAAAGTCTAATGAAGTTTCTGGTTTGGAGGTGCAGAATGTAATTACAGGACGTAATTACGTCAATCAATCTATGAATGAGTCCTCTAAGAAGAGATTTCGCTATATCATCGACCCGACTCAGTTAGACTACACCCAAATGATTCCTATGTCACCCAAATCGCATTCGGAGTTACAGAATCCCCCGTAATATCTGTCTTTCATGCACGTCACTCTCGACAACTCTCAAACTATTTCTCTTCAATTATCAATTAATTTACAGGAAAATCCATGCGCCTTTCCAGCAACATCTGATCTACATACAATGACAAACATATTCAGAACGAATCCATGCTAATCGTCAAAGATAATCTCCATATTCATGGCTTCGTCATCTAGCAAGACTGAAACATGAAAATCATAGACCAACAAAAAGTCTAATGAAGTTTCTGGTTGAGAGGTACAGGGATGTAATTACATCAGGAGAAACTAGCGTATTCACTCGGAATAGTTTATCGTTGGAATTGAGACGATGTAGAAGGGAGGATGAACTTGTGTAATGCATACAGTGTGTGTGTCAGAAACGATAAGAGGTTTCGTGTAGCTGAGAAAAGCAGAAGGGAAGTTACATTTGGGTGGTGAGATTTTGTTTGCCTACATTTGGTTGACGTGCAATCCAAAGAGAATGCGCAATGAGGTCACACGTATACAGGAGTGACACATTCGAGGATAGGTAAGCCCGCTAATGAGCTCGTTGGAGGCACCAAGTGACTCCTCCTTCTGTTCGTTTAGATACTGTTCGGCTGGTGGAACTTAATCATCGCTGGGGAAGATACTCTCGAGGAGTTAGTGCGGTTAGTCCATGAGAGGTTCTTTCTGAAGCATGAAAGGAGGCTCCCTAGGGCCACTTAACTACTACTAGTGGAGAGCCTGTCGGGGGAAAATGGGGGGGAGGAGGGAAGTTGTTGATGATGTTATCTTTTTTTTAGGAATTTTGATGGAGAGGAGAGTTGCATTCGGAGGATTTCAACTGGAATGCGGAGCAGTTTTGAGGTGGCAGTTGTTTTCAACTATTGCTTTCCATTGTTTTCTTTACTGGCCAATCTAGAACGGAACAAGTCTAACTAAACCCATGAAATGGATTCTAAATTCAATTAAGCCCTTCAAGAGTTGTATTAAATGTGCACGAAGTAATTGAAGACTTCAGAAGTTCTAGGGAATTATAAATTTTCTTAGGTAAAATAAGTTAAATTAAGTGGTTGGCAGATCAAGCAATGCAAATTGTAAATGTAGATTGAAGTATATTGAAAGTCTGCCAAGTCGTCAGTTAAAATTTTCTTCCTTAACTCGAGACTCAATCTCAACTCTCAACAACAATTCCAAAAGTAGAATGGACTATTCTCATCATCTCCACTTTTTTTCGGGATTTGTAAGAACGAATGACCCAGACGCATCACGACGCACATCTATATAGGCTTCTGGCCTAGTTTGGGGAATAAGGAGAGCACTGCGCGGACCCAACGATCAATAGTGCATTCTTGACTCACACGAGTTAGAACTTTTGAATCCTTTATGATGGTTAATCATATCTCCTGGATAAATATCTAGGAACTTTGGCATACTCAAGTTTTAATTGTGATACTTCTTACGGTTCTGTAGACTCAAACCACCACCAAGGCATGGTTGATGAGGTGTCACCCGCGTAATAACCCCACAATTATCCAGAAAGTTGGAGCTTTCAAACTTTAGATTTTCCACGGAATTGAAAATTCCATCGATTTTAATTCAAATTGTCCCCTCAATCTCCGTGAAAACTGTCTCCTCCAGTGTCATTAATTCGAGGGGGCTTTATCTTAGCCCACAGAGATTAGTTTTTTTTTTCTCTCATTTTCTTCATTACTTAAGGCGAAGCCATTGAACATCCCCGAGTTACTTTCATAATCCCACCATTCTCGTAATTTCCAATGCCTCGTTAAGGCCGCGGGGCTCTTGTTTCACATAATTTTCCCTCATCACACAAATAAATCCACCGACTAAAAGGGGGATAGTGATCACAATTGTACAGTTGTGCTGTGCAAGGTGAATTGTTGTTTTTTTTAAGAGAAAATAATTATGAAGCATAACTATAGAAAACATTGCTGAGCGGTAATGCAGCGGCACGCGACGCCCCAGAAATTATTGTCGGGGTCAACTGCACCAAAGGCGGATAACTATTCTCTCAAGATGTGCTGAGGGTAATTGATAATTAATGCGATGTTAGCGAGCCGAGGATTTTTATTATGTTCAAATGGTTTTGAAGTAAAGTTCCGCTTGATGAGCCTTTTGTCAGATTTTTTTCTTAGAAAATTGGGTAAATATGTCGTCAATTTCATTTCAAAGCCAAGAATCAATGAAACTGAAATATCTTATGGAAATTAATTGACAATAAAAAATTTAATTCGATTATACGACAGAACTAAATAGATATCAGGAAAATTTAAGTAAATATCTTCTTTACTTTTGGATTTTTTGCGCAATTTTCTCGGTACGGATTAAAACTCCCCAGTCACCTTTCAGTAAATCTACTTTTTCTCTCCTCATTTCTTTCATCCCCAGAAACTTTTGAATTAAAAACTTAAAAACTTCAGAAATCCGTTGCTTCATCTCCCACAGCTCTCCTCTAACCTTCACCCACTGGGAGGTGGGTGTGTCTACAGCGCTAAAGGGAAATGTCAATTTTATATCTCAAACCTTTACTCAAAGTATAAAAAATCATTTTAGAGTGTTCTTTGAATATTCACTGGTTTATTCCCGAAGTGTGAACACTCAACTCTTTTCAAAATTTACAAGATCAATAAAAAACGAAAGGAAAAGTCGTTGAGTGTTGTTACTTACCCTCGAGGGAAATGTCACTTTGCGTCTGCCGGGACAAAAACACACGTTAATTGACTGAAACTTCATGAGCAATTGCATTTTAAATTGAGGTTAAACTCACACTAGTAAGATTTCAGAGACCTCCGACAGTCTCAACTGGAGACATTCAAAACTCGATTTAATATATTTAAAAAAAATCATTTGAGTCTTCTGTGAGTGACAATTACAATCGTAGATCTTAAATTAAATTTCATTTTTAAAACGTCGTAGTTTTTAGTCTTTGAAGTGGTAGAGAAAAATTCCCCCGGGGGGAATGACATGACATCGTTGAATTCATCATTTCAGGGATTAAAAAAAGTATCCAAATTTATAATTGTGGAGAAAATTGGGTGAGTGGTATTGCTGTCTCCTACTAATGACGCTAATTGCTACGCACACATCACCAAAAAACACCCCCCCCCCCCCCCCCCCTGTATGATAAACACATGTTAATTGAGTGAACTAACTGGATTAACCCCGAAAATTATCACAGATATTCGTAATACTCCACTTTGCACGCAACCGACCAAAACCTGTCGGCAATATCCGATGTGTCGCACATCGTAACCTAGTCCTCGAGTACAATAGGCACCACCCGAATGTGGTGGCCAACAGTTTCTAGGGTTATTATCGTGCTAACAGGCGTGCCCCGAGTGTTCCATGGATTTGCATACAGGCACTTTTCACTCGATGACCCCCTGGGCTTTGCACTCCAGTTGAAGGAGTAGGGGTCAGTGTGTTTCGCCGTTCGTGCTGTTGTCGTGTCTTGAATTTGCATTGTAATTGTTCAAACTCGGGATTTGTATTCGAGCAGAATGCGAGATGCTTATCGGTGGATTTTTTGATGATTGCTAATGAGGTCTTAGTGAGATACGTGAAGGGATGGGCTGAGAGGCTTAAATATCCACAGATTTTCAGTTTATGAAATGATTTTCATTGGTTTTAAGGGAATTCTGCGAAGATATGAATGGAAAATATTGTCTACATTTTTGGTTGATGATTTTCAGTGCTAATTTTTTTTAACGCAATTTTAAATTTTAAATTTTGTTCATTGAAATTTTAGGGAATCCATCATTTAAAATTCATAAATGAAAAATTGATGGCAATTGAATGATTGCGAGAAATTTGATAAAAACTTTAGAAATTGAGATTTAATTTTCGAAACGATTGTGGATAAATAGTGAAAATATTGATTTTGTTACAGCTCGTCTCACGTTTTTCCGTTTCTTTTTGAAATGTTTATGTCCTGGTGAATTGTTAATACAATTTTTTTCTAACGTAATAACATTTTTCATGGACCGAAAACTTCTTTTTTTCCTGAATTTTATATTGAAAAGGGCCTTAACATTTCATGAGGTTATCCATCAATTCCTTGACATTACTCACATCTGCTCAATTTCACATACGTCAAAAATAATTAATAATAGATAAAAAAAACACTCACAGAAGAGTGAATCCCTTGATCGTCCGATTCATTTCATCAGTTGAATAGGAAGGGTGAAAAATAAATGGCTTGAACATCCTGACTCAGAGGTATTTTCTCTGTAGTTATTTTTCGCTCCTATTCTTCACTGAAATAGGGGCAAACCACTGAGTGATAAAGAGACAAAGCGGCCTTTTATCGTCTTCGTGGGCTTGTGAATGGAAGAGGGAGGAGAGTGGAGCGTCTCCAAGATCCATTGAAAATTTAGAGAACGACGCGTAGCTCGGTTGGCAGTAATGCCACTCGTAAGACGATGGCAATTAGAGGATGAAAGAGGGAGTTTTCAGGTGGAGGGGTTTACCTAGGGAATTGTTCAGCTTTTGGTTTATGGGTACTAGGGAAAACGCGCAATGTTAGCATCAGTGAAACCAATAAAAAAAAACCTTATTTTTAAATTGCAAAAGATCTAATAGACATCTTTAAATGTCGACTCAAGAGTTTAAATTTTTTTATTGATTTTTTGTAGAGTATCGAATTGAATTACTGTGTGCTATGGCATTTTGCCAAAAGCATTAGAGAGTTGAATTTATTTTTCGGATTGCCTTTGAATTGATTTCACATGACCCTTTTCACTTTGAAGAATTTCCATTGTTTCTGAAGTAATCTCAAACTTCATGAAACAATGTGAGACAATGTGAATAAATTCTTATACACCCAGTTGTTTGTTTTACGTGTTCACGGAGACATCTCCTCACTGGAATTCAAATCCTATCGCAAACGGATGCATTTCATCACGCGCGACGAGAGAAAAAAAGATCTTATATGAGAAAATGGATAAATTGAACCGAATCAATTCCCAGGGGATTGTATTGACATTACTTTCGTGATATCGTGTGATTTTTTTGTTGCTCTCGCTGTATCTAAAATATTTCAAGTCCTTAATTTATCCCAATTACTTTGATCCAATAATCCGAATTTATTCTATTTAACATTTCCCTGAACTACACCCATTTCTACACCACTCATTACTTAATTACCAAACAACAGTTTTTCAACTGTTGGGAATTTGGTAGGGACAATGCGTTCCACATTTTTTAAGGTAGGACCGTGGGATTAATGGGTGGAAAGGATTTTGGATATGTGGGAGTTCCTTCTCAATATATTTAGTCCACAAGGAACTGAAGAAAAAATTCAGATATTTTCAGAGCAGGAATCGAACCCGGGACCTTCCGATTACCAGTCGAGTGCTCTTCCCATCTGAGCTATCCCAACATATACTGATTTCCATTTCAATTATCTGTCAATATTGAGCCACACCGTCCTTCTAACGGCACCCATTTGACAACAGTTGGGAATTTAACCACTCATTAATTTAATTTTGTCTTAATGTTTCTTGTTAATTGTACCTGGAAAAATCGATTGACTCAATAACAGGAGACCCATTATAATTCTGCTAGAATCTCAACGAATATTGTCATTCTAAATATTAATTAAAGTTGAAGAAGAGTAGAAATCTGAAAAATTTTGGACAATCTGAGTCTCAACATTTATATTACTACTTTGAAATGTGAGAATTCCCTTTTCCCAATTCCTGAAAAACTACAAAATTCATGGAATTTCGACTGAGGTATCTGGAATTTTAATTTTCATTTCATCAATTGATTTTCCTTTTCTCGGATCCGCTGAATCCCACACACGACTCATCAATTTTTCTCTCAATATTGCTTATAAATCCTACCTGGAACAATGCGAAGAATCGGCTGGCCCGGTAATGAGGGTGGATGCTCATCCTCAGGCGATCTCTCCGACGCGTAGCCCTGATCCTGGGGCTCACCACCGAGTCTACTCGTTTTGCTATCATTTAATCGATCAAATTGACGATGCTTCATCAATTCGCACTCCGGTTTGTGCACAACTTTCATCAGTAACTCTCCATCAGGATGTACACTCTGCTGCTGAAATGCCTGAATTCTGGATGGATCACACCACTTTGGATCGATTCTCCTCTTTGGTAATGTACCAACGAGATCCAGATGATTGCTGTGGTACTTGTCATCATAGACGCGCGAGTACCGAACAGCCGAGTCTACGGTGTCTACGCTCTGATTTTTTCGCACCAGGTCGAAGTTACCGTGTTTGCAACGAACGAGATCCAGGTCGCTGTCCTGTTGATATCTGAAGTCATAATTATTACGCAATTATAACGACTTTGAGTAATGATGGTATTAAGACATTTTGTCATTTCTTTTTTTTTTCAGTCTATGAAGATGTTTCCCGGGCAAACGACCGGCTGGTACCGGTCACCTGACACTACCGTTCCCAATTATAAGCACTTCATTATTTTTCCTCTTCTTAAAATTACGAATTTGATCAGCCAATAGTAATTTTCCACAAAATGTAACAATTTACATTTTTAAGCTGCTCTTATTTCCATTTTTTAATCATATTCTCAATGTACTTTGAAAATGAAGAATTGACTAGTCGACGATGGCTTTAAAATAATTTTTTATATTTTGAATCAAGTTTTGAGATGTAAAATTCATATTCCCTCTCGGCGAGCGGTACAGGCATGTCGTAATTCGCTCCAACTCATCCATGTTATTTAACTTATTTCACTCACCTCCACGGATTTCCCTCCAATGAATCCTGCGAGCGATATCTCACGAGATCTAGAGCCTGCACAGGACTATCCGAGAAATGTACACCGTGAATTCTCTTCTTGTGCGGGAGTGTTCCCCCCAAATTACCGCTCATCGTGTCTGATATAACGTTATTGTTGTCTATAGGATCGTCCTCCAGGGACTCCTGGTCATCCAAATTATTTGGCAGAGATCCTGAGATTTTGTACCTACAGAATGAATCAATGATCATTACTGCAATTTACCATTAATCCCTCGGTCTTATTGAAGAGGAATGGGAGAGTATAAGACGGACAGTTGGGGATCTGATTGATAGGAGTTTCATCGGATGAAATCTATCGAGGGATCGGAACCGAGATAACTCGATCAAATGATGAGAAATCCTGCGCCCTGATCTGGATGATCTGGAATGGAATGAAAGACAGCTTTGCTTTGAGAAACCTTGGCAAAACATCAGATAACTTTGGTCAAGCATTGGCTCCTTTGAACTTGTCCAAAATCAGGGAAAACTCTCAATTTTTTTTGTCAGCTAGTGAATATTCTTCAACTGAGGTCTCCCACATTTTTAGTTTGATTTGATGAACACTCAGGCGGCTCACGAAAGATAGTAAAGACAAGGAGAGGAGAGAAAAAAAATGAAGTCATGATTTATCCGAGCTTACCTCTCTTGTGGACCACTGGAGCATGGCACAAGTATCTTTCCAACGTGATTGAGCTTTCCCTTTGGATCACAGAGATTACCGGAGGACTGGGTCCTGCGTCCAGTGAGGCCTTTCTCACTGTGCCTGCTGAGATTTGACCCCATCTTATCCACATTCGTATCGACCCTCTCATCCACCACTACATAACCAGGAGTATTCTCCTTATTCGGATAATTGAAGTATTTACTTATGTCCCGGGCATTGATCTTGTATTTCGCCGGTATTGGCGGTGGTGGACGACGTTTGTTATTGTCCAATAGGTCACGCAGTTGGGGCCGGCAAAAACTTAGATAATTCGTGGTATCCTCATCCTCGGCTTGGCTGTTGTTTATCTGGTGGCGCCAAGCATCCTGCGCACCAGGAGAAACCACGACCCCCTCACCTGGAACATTAAATATTTTTCTATGTAGTAAAAATGTAAATTTACTCTTAACCTTAGTTTCGTAATTAAAAAAAAATGTCTATCAGGCTTTATAATTGCAAAATTACTGAGATAAAATTCCCAAAATTCTCCAACACTTGTCAATAGAGTCTTTAATGTTTTCTGGAATTTTCTACTCGATGTAATCTATCCGTAATTTATGATCATATGAATGAAATAAATATTCATTTTTAACAATTGTTACTTGCAAAAATAAAAAATAATTCAATATTTCATAAATATCTACGTAAAGATTGGAATGAACAAAATGCATATACAATCGAATTAGTTGAAGCTTTTGGAAAATAATAACAATAATTTCCAACCGAGAACTTGAAAATTTTTATTCTTTAAAGAAAAATTCTGTTCTCAATGAATTTTTTCCGCACAATATAATGACCCACACATGCTCAACCAAGTCCACCGGAAACTAGGGTTGGCGAGCGAGGAGGATAAATAAAATTTCTAGGGACACCGATAAATAACGAAGATAAATAAAATTGGTGGGGACACATGCTGGGTAGATGATTAATCAACGCCTGAGTGGGCCGATGCAACGTTTCTCGTCGTTTTGGGGTGAAAATTCTTCGGGGGGAAATTTTTTATTCTAGCCCCCTTGGAGAAGCTTTTTATTTTACATCTGAGGGGTCTTTTGCGACTTTTTTTTTCTACACACGTGTACACTCCTGGGGCGATAATGCTTGGGATGGGAAAAAGCTTTATCGTCTACGCTTTGCATTCATCATCCAGCATTCTGTACAACTCTTGTCTACAAGGGTTCTTCTCGACGTTACTAGTCACTTTGTGTTCTTTTTCTTTTTGTGAATGAGCAGTCTAGAATAAGGGTTTTATGCGGGGGTGGGTCGGGGGAAGACGAGTGCTTGGTTACGATGAAGTAGAAAATGAGAGGTTGTAGAGATTTTTTTCAATCTCATTAATTTCATTCAATGGTGAATTTAATCGTTTGATGCCCTCAAGAGAGTTTAGTTGAGTCGGCGCAAATTATTTTAAATAAAGCTCAGATTTTTTTTTACTGAAAATAATCGAGCGAGGACTAACAGATACTGATTGATATAAATTTCGCGAACTGTAAATCAATTGAGATTCCACTGGAGAGTAAACTTTTTCGATTCCTTTTTCTTTTTTTTTATTAGCCAGAGAACTAAGAAATTAATAGAAATGAAATTAAAAGAAGAAAATAAGGAAAATATAAACATAAAAAATTGTAAATAAAATTGCTGTAAATGGCACCAGAGAAATATATTCGTGACTCATTTTTTCCCCATTTAGAAATCACGAATTCTGAATTTAAAAAAATATGAAAGGGGAAACGTAGGTCTGGGGAATTCTATTCAAATTTTGCTAGTGTCATGTTTCATCGAACGTCTATTTTTCGGCTTTGATGGGATTTCCATACCTCGTACGTGGCGTGGAGGTTCCCACGGGAAATTATTTTCAATTATTCGAGCTGATGGGTTTGTGATATAGTTCCTGGACGATTGGTGATAGTGGCTTCGGTCGAGGGGCTGTACCGCTGGGAAAATGGGAAAAGGTGTTGTGGAGTAACATCAGATAGGCGCGTTCTGTTTGATCGGTGAATCGTAATCTCTGAGTCAGGCATTTGTAGGGCATGTGATAAGTGGTTGTCGACGGGCAGACGGAAATTGTGAGGCAAGTGCATTGTAGATGGTGGGTTAACTGTCAATTGTCTTGGTTTTTTATTGCTAATTTATGCAATTGCCGTCAAGCAAGAAATTTTCAACTGTAAATATGGATAGATTCATGAAATGATAAATTCTCAATGGAAATAGGTTTTAAAATTTCAAAGAAATTTTAGCGAATTTACCGAAAATTGTAGACAATTTTTTAATTGTTTATTGAAGTTGATTATTAAGTCCATCCTATCACTTCCCATTGAACGATCAAAAAACAATATTTGAGATGAATTTACATATTTTGTTGAATACAAATATTTTAGAAAAAAAATTAAGATTAAGAGGTCAGGATTTACCTGTATGTTTCGAATTTCCATCAACTTCCAAGAAATAAGTAAATTGAGATTTTCAGTTTCTAGTAGTGGACTCAATTACTAAATACGAAAATTCCTGAAATTTCCGGAAAACTGTCATCTGATAAAATACCAAAGAACTCTATCAAGAATTTGATCATCGCATAAGTCACATCCACACTTCCACTTTAAAATCCGAAAACACCATTTGTGACTCGAGAAGGTCATTAGTCATTATCAATCACTCCCATCACGAAAATGCGCGGCGTCACGCGGTGAGCCCTTGAGCTATAAACTATCCGCCAGCCCAGACGCCTCCAAAAGTGGAGAATTTCGGAAAGTCCAGAAGTCCACGTGATTAAAAGAAAAATTGAATTTCATGGAATTTTTTTTTTTTTACTTACAGTCCAATCTAATAATTTTGCAGTCATTGACATTAAATGTCATTTAAAAACAAAAAAACCATGAGATTTCATGTAATGGTTTTAAGATTTTAACTGAATCGGTGAGTTACAAATTGTCTTGCAATAGTAATTAGTTTTTTATCAAACTAAATAAAACGCAAAATTCAAGCATATATTTACCAGAATTTTCATGTTTCCGATGAACTTTTGGAGGATAGCGAAAATAAACTAGACACTTCTCATTGATTTTACCCCGAAATTCCCACTTCTCAACGACAAAATTCCTTAAAATGTCAGCGACACTGAACTACGACAAAAATTTCCAAAAAATGCGCGGGAAATTGCCGACATAATTTGGTAATAGCCTCTCTCAGTACGTCCACTGACAACATAACGAACTGGACTCATTCCCTCGGCAGACGACTCACAACTAAGCTCATTCCCCAGTGACTGATAACTCCAGAGTGTCTTCAATAAAAAAAAGAAGCACCCAAGATAAGGTGAGACTTCGTTCTCCCCGGACTCACGAGAAAAGATGATCGTTTATCTCTCAAGCCAGCCCTTGACATAGAGCAATAAAGTTTTCCTTCGTTCCCTTTGACTTCTCTGGAAAGAGTATTTCTGCTTCTGACAGACGTTATCAATAATCGCTTCTGAGGGGGCGCCTAGACGAATTCCAGAGGAGCTATTTGCAGTCGTAACCAAAAAGTGTACTTGATAAGTGATCAATTAAATCATTGTAATCAGTTATTACATTTCCGGTAATAATTCTCGATTTTCTGTCAAATTCTTTTGCTAAAATTTCAAGCGCAGTAATTTCAATACAAATTTCCAGCATTTTTTTTCAACTATAAATTCCCACATTAATGAGTCAATCTATAAAACAATTAAATTACAGTTGAATTATGCTACACAAAAGTATTGAAATTAATTGTTTCCATTGATTCTCCCATATTATTTTTAATTTCTTACTCAAATTCATTCTGATTTCTTCTGTATGGGGAGCCACAAAAAACGGGGGGCTATTCACTCCCAAAACTCGTGACACAATGATGTCAAACTGTAATCGATTTCAATGTGATTTCCACTGATTTCACGGTGATTTCAATGATTTCATGTGATTGCAGATGATTTCAATTACGAATATAATGAGAGAAACACACTTACAAATTATCAAAGTCAAATTAATATTAATAAAAAAAAATGATGGAAAAAATAAGAAAAAAATTATACTTCCGAAGCATTCTGCTGATATCATTGGTAGAATGAAATATTATAAAAATTATAATAAATAAATATTACTTCCTTAATTTGAAAAATAATCATCAGACAACACTGCTCATTTTTGAGATGATTTATTCTAAATTATATCCAATAATTTGAAATCAATTGCAATATACAAATGTTCAGGGGAAGTCAGAAAATAACAACAT